>PISX010003364.1:0-28990 GCA_004024625.1 Mellivora capensis
TGTGAGCCTGCTTAGCTCTTCATTATGTCATCATCTGTTCATTCCTTTAACCCATGTTACTGAACCTCTGCTATGAACTGGTTCCTGTTGTAGGTGCTGGAGACTCAGCGTGAATAAAGTGTCGCATTCGTGGAGCTTTACATTTCCTAATTCATTGAGTACTTAAGAATAAAAATGAAGTTCAGTATAATACAAGGACTGTAATCATACTTAGCAGTATATTACCTAATGCATTTTGAAGATAAATAAGGTGTCTTCATAATATTCATAATATTCCTGAGCTATAAAAGGCTTTTTTCTTTATTTTCTTTATTTTAAATTGAAGTGCAGTTGACAATACAATATTGTGTTAAAGATTGTTTTGTTATTGTGGTTTCTTACCTCTTAAAATCAAATTGCCTGAAGTTTAGTTTTCTTTTCTCACATGACTGAGCACCGTATTTGCGATCCTTAGACAACACTAAGAAAAGCAGTGTAAAAAGAAAAAGAAAGTAAAGTAACGTAAATGAGATAGCGGTCTTTGTCCTGTGGAGAGTTTTTGTTGTGTTGTTTTGTCCTGTTTTCAACCAATTTAAAATTTTTGCTGTATTTTAAAAGCACATTCAAGTGTCATGAAGACCTTAATTTTACATTATCTACCCCATGAGTTCCTTCTAATAGAGCTGATTATTAAGTATTCAGAATTTTAAAATTTGGAGCACCTGGGTGGCTCAGTCAGTTAAGTGTGGGATTCTTGATTTGGGGTCTTGTCATGATGTCAGGGTCATTAAATTGAGCCCTATGTGGGCCTCCCCACTGAGCATGGAGCTTGCTTAAGATTCTCTCCCTCTCCCTCTTCTCTTCCCCCTCCCACCCCTGCTCATTCATATGCAGGCACGCACAGCCTCACGCTCAGCGCTGTCTCTCTCTCTCAAAAAAAAAATTTACAAAATTGAGGGCAAATACTCCCAAGGGAAATCTGCATGGGCTGCAGAACTGTGGTTTATGCACTCCCTTCTCTCTCCCTCAGAGTCAGCAAGCCGCTTACAGATGATTCTGAGTGAGATTCAACCACGAGATACTAATGATTACTTCACTCAAGCCAAAATTCTCAAAGAACGAGATAGCTTTGATTTGGAGGACTTGAATGCCAGTGTGCCAAATCTTGGTGCTTCTGCAGAGACCAAAGGTAGCATGTATAAAATCAATATTGTATTACTGTAATTGGTGTTTCAGTGGCATCATATACAAAATGTTCTTTTTACATAGGAAATCAGGATACATATATTTGCAGAACATTTCTAGAAAATAAAGTCTTGGAGCTTGTCCGTGATTTATTTTGGAGAATCTGTATCTAAGGCTTTTACCAGAAAATGATGCACCCCAGGACAATAATATATAAGGGGCTACAACAGAAAGCCTTTGAGTGGGAACACCTGTCTTGGCAGCCAGGTGGTGTTCGGTCAACTTGGGTTTGGGCCACAGTGGGCTTCTCCTAGTGCTGTGGTTCTCTGCAGTGAGAGTCCTTATGGTCAAGAAATCAAGTCCTTTGATTTCTGAAGGGGAGTCAACCTTATTACTCAGTAAAGCGTGAGCTGCTCTGTTGTATCAAGCCTCTGAAAGTTGTATTCTACTGCTTGTTTTCTCTTTAGTTGTTATTTTATTATTTTCTAATAATGCTATAAAGAGTCATCAGCAGTAATAGCTTAGTGACTTAGTACCTATTCTACATTCTCCACTAGGTGGAGATATTCTCTTATAAAAAATTTCTTGTCATTTTTTAAACTATACATAACATCTAAATTTATGCTTGTAATAGTTTCAGGCAATAGCAAGGGAAATTTGAATTTAAAACAACCTAAAGCCTTAATTAAAATTTCAATTCACTGTTTACATTTTACCTTATAAAAAAGAACAACAAACAAAATTAAAGATCTTCATTGACTCCCCCACCCCACTTCTCTTTGGAGTGTATGTGCTTTTAGATCTATTCTGCATATTGATGGGTATATGTATTTAGTCTTTTAGTTTAGTGGGCTTTTAAAAAACACAAATGGGTTGCTTTGTTAACTTGCCTTGGATTTTTTTTTTAATGTTAATACTAAAATACTCTAAAAACTAGAAAAAGAATAAGCATAATTGGTGTTTATTGGCTATGGAATTTAAATATATTTTGAAAGAGAATTTATATTTTCCTTTGATTTTAAAAGTTTTATCCTGCCCCTTTGCTGATATAACAGCTACCCTCACCAAGATGAGTAATGAAATATATTTATTATAGTCAGAATTTAAGGAGGACTGAGAGGCAAAGAGTTTGTTTCATTAAATTCTGAAAGTCAGACTTAATGTTTGAAACAGTATTGTATTTTATTTTAAAATTTATTTTGAGGGGCGCCTGAGTGGCTCCGTTGGTTGGGTGACTGCCTTTGGTTCCGTCATGATCTTCGGGGTCTTGGGATTGAGCCCCACATCAGGCTCTCTGCTCAGTGGGGAGCCTGGTTCTCTCTCTTCCACTCTCCCTAATTGTGCTCTGTCTCTCTCTCTCTGTCAGATAAATAAATAAACTCTTAAAAAAGTAAAATAAAATTTATTTTGAAAATAGTATATTAAAAAATACTTAACGTGATTCTTAGAGCACATGCTCAACAAATGTTAGTTGTTTTACTATGAATAAATATAACAATTGGTTTGTTCATGCAGATTATTCTTGGGGGAATGATGAATAATCTTATTCTAAGAAACCTGGGATGTGAGTAATCGAGTCTAGTGTTGCAATCGATCCTTTTTTTTTTCTTTTTTTTTAAGGTAAAGAAAGAAAAACATGTGATGTAACTGCTCAGATGGTGTTGGTATGTTGTTGGCGAAGTATGAAGGAAGTTGCTTTACTTTTAGGCACACTGTGCCAGCTTCTCCCTATGCAGTCCGTGCCAGAATCTTCCAATGGATTATTAACAGTGGAGCAGGTAGGGTAGATATTTATTCCACCTGGCATGATTTCTGGTCATATAACTCAACGTAAAAAAGATGAGTTTTGAACTTTTCTTGAATAAAATCATACAGATGTCAACTGAAGGAAATTCATGGTAGTATAGAAATTAGACTTTGCAGTATATTTCAAAACTGTGGCTTTTTTGGAAATAATTTTATTTTTCTAAGTTAGAAATAACTATAGGTTTTACCTTCTAACTTCAGTATTGTCATTTTAGTTTTTATTCTTCCATTTAACACCTATAAATTTAAATGAAATTGTCTGTTTAGTAAAACTCCACAAACCTCTTAAATTTCATGAAGGAAAAAAAGTAATATATTGGTTGATTATAGATCTCTTATTTCCCACTACACTGATAATAAAGTTGTAGTCACTTTGGTTTTTGGGCTGACTTTTATTTTAAGACCACAAAGTCAGTTCACCATCTGGGACTGTTCAAGTGACTTGAGTGCAGTGTTTACAAGAAATTAGCTTACCACAAGCATTTCATTTGGAAATATTTTAGATTTATTAGATTTCTGTTTTTAATTGATTCCCTCTTCCTTTCCATATGGTTTCAACAAATCTATTTCCCACCATTTTCCAGCAAAGATATGTAACACGTACTTTCATTTTTAACCTTTTTCAAATAAAGATAATTTTTCCCCCTAGGGTGTTACAACATTTAAGAACAAAACAAATATTGTAGTACGCTAAATCCTGATTATTTCTATAATAACCATGTGACTAGTTCCATGGAAATAATGCTGATATTTTTATTCTCACACTCTGTGGCCATGTGCTTGCATCTGGTTAACAGCTGGGCCTGTGATGTTGCAAGACCCTGAGATGGAGTCCAGCCGAGGGGGACAGTACACTGTCGGCATCATTGTGTTCCTTATTCTCTTCCAAATCAAACAGGCGTCAGTGTTCTAGAGTTACTTGTAGTCATTGCTGGTGACCAGCTAGAGTGCCAGTGCCAACATCTTTGCTGAGGAATCCAGCTATGATTAATGATTATTTCACTGATGTTCACCGTCTTACTAAGATGTAAACATGTGCTGAAGTCTCTTCACTGTTCATCTCCTCTTTTCAAGGACAAGTTAAAACATCTAGTTTTGGGGGCTTTGTTGGATAGCGTTTGAAAAAAAAAATTTCAGGGAAACAGATTTCGCTTTTACTATAGTTGAGAAAGACCTGAAAGCTTCCTGTGAAAACCATCTGGCCTTGACATCTTTTCCAGAGCACCCAAATCTTTTGAATTTAATTTATGTGGGAAAGCCATGTTGGAATTGAGAATTTATATAAAAGAGATGTTTGTAAAACAAGAACCAATCCCCTGCAAAATAGCAGCAACAATAACCGAGAGGCTCTTATAAAGTAAAGAACTCTTCTAATGACTGTTTTCTTGAATAAAACATAGAGTTATTTTTCTGTAAAATATTAGTTTCTATTCTAGTGAGATTCAGTCATTTTTCCATGTCGCTGTTCCCGTGGTGATATCACATTTTTGGTTGGAGGAGAAATTAGCTACTGAACAAGCAATTAAGAATGTATGGAATAATGCTGTTCCAACCTTGAAACCCTGCCCCCTGTGGAAGACTTTTCTTGATTCTGGTGTCTTTAACTAGAAGAATTGCCTTAGTTTAGGAACATTTAGTCAATGAAAATCAAGGTCATCAGGAAATTGGCATTATTCATATTGCTAGAATATTCCTACTTTGAAATGTCAAATTCTGCTCCATGAAATTCTTCTAAATTAAAAATACAACCATGTACTTAAAACTTTTGAGAGTTAAAAATATGTACATGATGGAGAAGAAGGAAATTTCCGTTGGAGTGGCTGGGCCATGCCTGAGGTCCACCTTCCTTCTGAGGACACAGTCACCATTACAACACGACATCTTTTGTGCATCTAGCAGCAAAACTAAGAATTTAAATGTCAGTACCTTAGATGAGGGTGACCATAATAGATGTGCACAGACAGAGGCAGCGAAGTGACTTGTAGGCAGGAGTCACTTCGGGGGAGAACCTGGGACTTGGATTTCTTATTCTCAAGAATAATAATTAACAATGGTGCTCTGCTTTTCTCTCGAGGGATGAAGGAGGCCATTCCATACAACCTAAAATATTGACACTCAACCCAATGTTTCCTTTACTCTCCATTGCCCTTCAGTCTTGAAAAAGCAGGATGATTCTATTATAATTTAAAATTTGATGCCTCAAATGCAGGCAACAGGGACGATTTCTTTTGTAGCCCGGTGCCTTCAATCCCATCCTAGTTTGAGGGCCATTTGTTGAAGGGGTGGCCTCTGAAATCCTGCACACACAGAGGTAGTTTCTAAGCAGCTGGCAGACGGTGAGATGCATTTTGAAGATTACAGTTTGCTGTAGATCGAGAATGACTGGTGCCCATATGTGACTGAGTATTCAGTGCTATATTCACAGATTATTAGAGCTGGAAGGATCATGGGGATGATAGAATCCAGCCCTCTTGTACCAGGGCAAACTGAAGCCCTTGGGTGTTACCTGGTTTGCCCAAGATCACAAAGCTGGTTTGTGGCAGTTGCGGGACAGGAACCCAGCTGTCCTTTCCAGCCTGTGTTCGGACACGGCACAGTGCTGCCTTTGTTCTGAACTGCTCATTTGATTTTTTCTTTAAATTTGATTTTCCCTATTTCCCCTACCCAACCAGACTTTTACAAGCAAGAGGACGGTAAGGCAACTTGCTACTGAGCTTTTTAGCAAATGATTCATTTCCCTAAATCACTTCTTGTGAAGCCGTGTGTCCTCCACGGCTTCAGCAAGAGGAAAATGTGTTCATTCAGAGGCATGTCTGACTTTCCTCCTGCAAGGTAATCACCTAATGAAAGGTTCTTTCATAATGTCCCTGTACAAGAGGCAGAGATAAAACCAACTTGGAGGGATGTAAGTCGAGACCCTTAAAGAGTGGGCTTTACACACAACTTTATCTCACAGCTTCCTGGCTGGTGTGTGTCTAGGTTTCAAGCTGGATGTTTTGCTGATGTAGAGCTTATGCTTGATACATTTTGTTGGTCCTCTTTCCAAGGGATGTTGGATACCCAGTGCCTGCTGATCTTTTTTTTAATCAACTTCCTCTTTCTGGAGTATCGATTCATATATTTATATATTTCCTATATATAAATTCATATATTTATATATTTCAATTATATTATATATATATGTTATATATTTCTATTTATATATTTCCTTAGTATTCCTAAAAAGAAGCTTTGGGGTAGATTTGTCATACCTGCTTTCGCCTTCCTAGTAATTATCGCCACAGAAATCACCTGAATAAAAATAATTACCAACAATTAGAAATTAGCTACTTTTTAAAAACTTCCTAAGGTAGAGTCTGTTGTGATTTTTTTTTTTTTTTAAAGATTTTGTTTATTTATTTGAGAGAGAGGCAGTGAGAGAGCATGAGCGAGGAGAAGGTCAGAGGGAGAAGCAGACTCCCCGTGGAGCTGGGAGCCTGATGCGGGACTCGATCCCGGGTCTCCGGGATCATGACCTGAGCCGAAGGCAGTCGTCCAACCAACTGAGCCACCCAGGCGTCCCGTCTGTTGTGATTTTTAGACTGGCTAAACGGGTTTACACATTTTTCTCGTGTCTTTTGTTACTGTGTTGGATTTTTCATTCTGGACTACAACAGGGGATATGTTTTTATTAGCACCTGTACGTCTCAAAGAAATTGCCTATTGTATTTTGCCGAAGTTTATTTTTTTAGAAATTATGAATAAAGTATTTGTTGAGTTATACTGGATGCAGGTTACAATTTTTAAGCTGTGAAATGGAGTTAGACATGTCTTTTAGACACCAGTTTATTCATTGCCATCGTCAATCAATACAAGAGTGTTGTGGGAACATAAATAAATGAATATGTGGTTCTCTGACCTAAGGGCTTAGAAATGTAATAGGGATATAAGACAAATTCATTTTAAAAAGTTAGACTGAAGGACACCAGTTAAAATGGCACATGGTTAAGAATTTGCTAGAAAGCAAAGAGTAAACTGCTGGCGAGAAGATGTCTAAATGCCAGAAAACTATTTTTTTAATAAGGATTTTATTTACTTGAGAGAGGGAGCGTGTGTGCCTGTGCCCATGCGTGAGCGGGAGGGGCCTGGGAGAGGGAGAGGAAGAAACAGACTCCCCACTGAGCAGGTACCTGATGGGGAGCTTGATCCCAGGACCTCAAGATCATGACCTGAGCCCCAAGCAGACGCTTAACAGACTGAGCCACCCAGGTGCCCCTAAATACCAGAAAACTATTATCTTTGTTGTTATTATGTAGGGGAGCAATGTTTGGGCTTTGAAGAATTCCCACCGTTAGTAAGAAATCCCTATAGTAGTGAATGTGCTGTTTAAAACATTAATTATCTTAGTGTCTTCTAGACTTTTATAAACTGTTCTATTTGACCTAAGTGGAGTTAACGACATTGCTAAGGTTATAAGAAGTAGCTGTGTCCTAAAGTCAAAGTTAAAATTAAGGGCTTAAGTCTCACTACTTGATGATATGAAATAAAAACAAAAACAGACATTTACTGTTTGCTAGTCTACCAGGTACTCTGCTAAATGCTTATATGTGTAATCTGACTTATTTCTCAGAATAACCCTGTGAAGTAGGTTCTAGTTGTATTCCCATTTCACAGGTGAATGAATGGCTTCATTAGCTTCTACTGGCAAGGAGGCTGGGTAGGGTTCCTGAACTCAGCCCTCCTGGCTCCAGGGTATCACAGCTGAACCACCACATATGGTTTTTGTAGAAATGTTCCTCCAGTACTTAAATCCTCTTTGGTTTATCTGCTTTATAATGAGTGGAATTAGCCTCGATTTTTCAGCTGTCTTTCTCTGTATAAATAGAGGACAAATTTTTAAAAATGTATTTAGATTTGCCCTTTGTGGGTTTTAGGCTCTAAATGAGCATTTAATACCCCTTATTTGTCCACTCATGAATTGTAGATGCCTTAAGACATGGCATGTAGCTGTTTTCCCCTGTGGAAATTTATATCCTATAAATCCAGAAAGCATGTTAATTGGCCTGTAGAAATGGGTTTTATGAAAATTTAGAACCAGGATCTGCTCAATTTAAAAAGGTAGTGACCAGAATTTAATTTTAAGACTAGAAATCAGTGTGCCTCCCCCCCTTTTTTTTTTGCTCTTCTACCTTAATTCCCTTTAAAAAAATCTTGAGACGTATGTTATTCATTAAGAAAACAATACATGAAGACATCATCAGTGTTTTTGTGAAATTTAGATAGGACCTTAGTAGTATCTAATAAAAGGACAATTGGATGAGAGCTTTCAGAGGACTTTTGCATTTTTAAAATAAATTTAAAAATTCTCTTTCTGATTCTGGCTGTTGTCATTAATATTCTAAGTTGTTTGGGTCAAATCTGTTGTTTGTGTTTGATTATCCAATGGGGGGCTGTCAGCATGGCCTTTCCCCCTGTCCATTTGCTCAAAGACCACACTGCCTTGACTCCTCCTACCCTTGGTAGTGGAATCCATGTCCTACTTGCAGCCCTATCTTCCACTGTTTTCTAGTATGAAACCTTAAGGTCATGCAGCCAGGTCTGCTGATGTTCACTTATATATTCTGTGTTCATTCATATAGAAAGATCCAGTAAACTGTCTGGGCAGTAGCAGGGACTTAATAAATGTTTATTCATACCTTCTAGTCCCTCAGCCTCTTCCCATGTTCGTTACCCTCTTCATTTTGGTCTCCCCAAGTATATCTAGTTCAAAGTCTAAACATGAAGCTTCTTGTCATAATTTATTCCAGAGCAGAAGGATCTTTCATTTCTTGGAGCTGTTAGGCGTCTGATGGTGTGTACCATTCAGCAGATTGGTTTTGTCTGAACTGAAAGCCTCTTCAGGACAGATGTCTTGTTTCGCCCCTCCCTGTCTACCCTGGCACTAAGCTGCTAAGCGTTTGACTGGGCGCTAAAGAGGTATTTACTGGTTAGCAGATACTTTATACTCTCTTCAAAGGCAAAAATTCATAGTATTACCTAGGTGAGTTTGTTGGGAGATTATGTTCAAAATGAAATGAGGGGGTGCCTGGGTGGCTCAGTGGTTTAAGCCTCTGCCTTCGGCTCAGGTCATGAGCTCAGGGTCCTGGGATCGAGCCCCACATCGGGCTCTCTGCTCAGCAGGGAGCCTGCTTCTCCCCCCATCTCTCTCTGCCTGCCCCTCTGCCTACTTGTGGTCTCTCTCTGTGTCAAAAAAATAAATAAAATCTTTAAAAACAAATGAAATGAGGGAGAACTCTACTTCTCACTTGTGTCCTTAGCACCTCATTCTGTTTCCTGAGGCCAGGATTACCTAAAATTGAGGTCTACCCTTGAGAAGACCATCTATTCGTCACACTTCTGAGATTTTTTATTTTATTCTATGCTTGTTGGTTAGGTTCCTTTAAAGAGGGTAAAGGAAGCTGAAAATCAAATCTTTGCCTAAGATCTAGATGGTGAACTATTCTAAGTTCACAGAGAAGCACTTGAGCAGTTAACATTTTTGTTTTCCTGAAGTATGTTTTACTATCTGTAACATTTTAGAAAAAAAAAAAAAAAAGGAAGTTAGATCCCATCTTTATGACTTGCTGTTTTTATTTTCTGTGGCTTAAAATACCTACTCTTAGAAATCTTTTATTTCTCTAATAATAGAAATGATAGCCATAACAAGTTAGCTAAGTGGAGTTTCTTCTGGCCCTCATTTTGTAGGATTATTGAGCTTTAGATCTATCTTGGGGGTTAAGTGCAGGTTAAAGGCTTGAGAATTCTGGTCAAAATATACTCTGAAATTACTGTATTGAAAAGAAAATGATAAAGCTTACCCTGACAGGTTTTGACAGGCAGTAGTATGTGCTCTTTAAAAATATTAAAAATTAAGCGTATCATCAGATCTATACCTGAAAACGTTAGCTGAAGAACATGACCTGTCATTCTTGGGTTATTAAAGTGTTAAATTGAAAAAGTCCTATTATATACTGGTTTTCTGGTTCTTTATTATATATCTGCTTCTTATTTCTCTAAATATATTGCTTCTTAGCTCTCTATGATCAGATATATTTTAAGTATGGAGTACATCTTTACTTTTCCTCTATTTGGAAACCCAGAACTGAACTGGATTATACGTTATGGGCCTGTTCTGAACTTTTAGGTTTATTATTTTATTTATTTATTTTTAAAAAAGATTTTATTTATTTATTTGACACAGAGAGAGGGAGATCACAAGTAGGCAGAGAGGCAGGCAGAGAGAGAGGAGGAAGCAGGCTCCCTGCCGAGCAGAGAACCCGATGCGGGGCTCGATCCCAGGACCCTGAGATCATGACCCGAGCCGAAGGCAGAGGCTTTAACCCACTGAGCCACCCAGGCGCCCCTATTAACTTATTTTAATATACAACCTTTGAAGCAAGTATTATTGTTATCCCCAGTTTATAGGTGAGGAAACTTGCCCATGGTCAAATGTTTAATTACACCTTGTACTGTTATCTCACACGTGTGCAGAGCACCAGTCTAGTCACTGTGCTGAGGTAGAAGGTGTTTTAGGTGAGCATATCTGAGCCATCTTGGGACAGCTTGCCTTTCCACCATACTGTGATCTACTGGGGAGACTTGGATCAAGAGAGCCAATTATAGCTTTAGTCCTGAGCCTTATACAAAATTTGGATTTTCTAAAGTTGATAGCCACCAAATGTTCCTAGTATAAAAGTACAACTAGCTCAATTTACTGGTTAATTCTGCACAAAACCTCATCAACAACTAATTGTTAGTCTTGCCTTCCTTAAAATAGTGATATTTGTTATTTGTCCAAACTTGCATGTAGAAAGGCAACATGTAGGAAAGTGATTTGGCAGGATTCTGGAAAATTCCATGGCTCTACCTCCGAGTGAAGCCTGTCAGTTTTCAATTTTCACGACTCCCTTTGCACAAGTCTTGCATTGCCACTAATAATTGTTTATCTCTAAATAGTAATTATTGGGAGTGTTACTGTTTAATGGACTGGAGTTTCAGTTTGGGAAGTTCTGTAGATGGGTGGTGCTGATGGTCACACAACAGTATGAATAGACTGAGTGCCATGGAACTGTACACATTAAAAAATGGTAAATTTTAGGAGCTCCTGGGTGGCTAGTTGGTTAAATATCTGCCCTCAACTCCCACAATGATCCCAGCATTCTGAGATGGAGCCCTGGATCAGGCTCCCTGCTCAGTGGGGCGTCTGCTGCTTCTTCCTCTGCCTCTGTCCCTGGCTTGTGCTCTTTCTCTCCCAAATGAATAAATAAAGCCTTTTTAAAAAAAATGGTAAATTTTGTATTATATATATTTTAACCACAGTAGAAAAAGTTTTTTGTTTCTTGTTTTTTAAATAACAGAAAAAGGTAATTATTTCACCCAGGCCTAGGTGTGTGAGGCTTGTCACCTTGTGTAATTTGCTGTTGGTGTTGAGTGATATAAGCTGGCATAGGGAGGCAGTTCTAGTTTAACAGTTAAAGATACCCAATGGCGCCAGACTGTGTTTATGTACTGGCTCTACTACTTACTTGCTGTGTTACCTTGAATAAGTTACTTGGCCTTTCTGGGCCTCGTCCCTATTGGAAAGTAGAGAAGATAATAGTACTTATTTCATGGAATTGCTTTGAGGATTAAATATGATATTATAAAAACACTTAAAATACTACCTGTCAAAAAGTGCTAAATGGATAAAGATCTAGTTCTGAGCTCTTTTTTTTTTTTTTAAAGATTTTATTTATCTATTTGACAGACAGAAATCACAAGTAGGCAGAGAGGCAGGCAGAGAGAGAGGAGGAAGCAGGCTCTCCATGGAGCAGAGAGCCCTATGCGGGGCTCGATCCCAGGACCCCGGGACCATGACCTGAGCCGAAGGCAGAGGCTTTAACCCACTGAGCGACCCAGGTGCCCCTCTAGTTCTGAGCTCTTAATGGTGTTACTGACATAAATGTATCTGTAAATGTAAGCATAAATCACACATTTATTTTGTATTTTGTTTTAAAGGTAAAAGAAGTAGGAGATTACTTTAAACATCACCTCTTACAGTCCAGGCACAGAGGAGCATTTGAACTTGCTTACACTGGCTTTGTGAAACTTACTGAAATACTAAACAGGTAAATAAAACAAATATCCTTTTGTATACATTTTTAAAAGACTTAAGCGTACAAACCATGTGCTCGAAGTGAGATTTACTTGTGTCTTTTGGTGTTTAAAAGAATAAGACTTAGTTGGCTTCAAACTCTTGGAAGAAATTGTTTTCTTAGGTTTCATTGTATGATTTACTGCAGATGATTGAGTAAAATGTCCAAACCAAGTTGTTCTCCCATTGAAAGGTGATTTGCAGCAAACTCAAAAGATTTTGCTAAAAATAGCTTTAGAGTTACCATTTCTTTTCATTGAATGAAGTGACTGTTTTGTCTGTTTGAAAATTACTTGGCATTTGGGATAAAACACGCCTTCCAGTTTTCTGGATTTGTGTATATTACAGACAGAGAAACACTTAAGGATTTTGTGTTTTTCTTCATAATTTTATCTTATAGAAAATTTTAAAAGAACAGTAAATAGACCAAAAAGTATCAAAGATTTTTACCCCCTTACCTGGAAAAATACTTAGGTAGATTTCATATATTTAGCCAAATGTGTTTTTTTGACATTATAGGTGGTGATAATTTCATTCATTCATATAATAGATTTCCTCCAAAGAGCTTGTAAGGAAACCTTAAATTACTTAATGACTAAGTGTTCATGGCAAGTGTTCTCTAAATAAAAGGTAGTATTTTCCAGGAAAACATTTCCATTGCCTGGAAACTTTTTGAAATGAAGCAGAGTTCTGCCAGTCTTTTAGCCTCAGCAAACATTTTATTTTGGGCTGGTAAGACATCTACTCCTTGAATATTTTTGAAACATTTTTTTTCACACTCCTGGTAAAAACATTTATAGCACATTTTGCAGTTATGGGCTGCACAGAATATCTGTAAATGATAAATTATAAAATGTCCCTGACATTAAAATGCTGATCTTGAAAATTTTATTATCTTTTCAACTCTCTTTCCAGTGTAGACATGACTTAGGGATATTTTTTTTTCATAACACAACACACTTTACTACTTTCAAGTCAGTTATCAAATATATATTGAATACTAGTTGTGTGCTTAGTGCTGTGTTTGGTTCGGAGGATACAGAACTTCTTTATAAGACAAGGGTCTTGTTCTTAAAGACCTTATTGTTTAGTGTAGGAAATAAGCAGAGATGAAGTTCCAAACATTTAACAGATGGTATGTCACGAGTACTGACTGGTCAACAGACACTGGTTGTAAGCACTCAGCATTGCTTACATATGGATGTGTGTTAGCTGAATGCCAGCCTGGAAAGTGAGACCAACATACTGGAGCAAGATAAGTAATCCAGTGTTAAATTTTGGATAAAAAATTTATTAATTCTGTAGGAATAATGGAGAGAAAGCAACAGAGATAGGCTGTTAGGATTTAATGGAGAGGAGGTGGCATTTATACTAATGCATGAGCAAGGTTTAAGTAGATAGCAGGAGAAAGGAGGAAATTTTGTGAGCAGAGGTTCAGAGGCTAGAATCAGAGTGGCATATTGTTAGGTGAGTAAATAAGTCATCCTTACTGTAGTGGTGGTGGTGGTGATGGTGATAGTGGTCATATTGGTGGTGATGGTGGTGATGGTGGTGGTGATGTCGATGATGGTGGATGATGGTGATGATTTTATTGTACAAACATTAATCTCCTTGGCTCTGATCTCTTCATCCCTAAAGTAAGGAGAAGAATATTTGCCATATTGGGGTGCCTGGATGGCTCAGTGGGTTAAAGCTGCTGCCTTCAGCTCAGGTCATGATCTCAGGGTCCTGGGATTGAGCCCCGCATCGGGCTTTCTGCTCAGCGGGGAGCCTGCTTCCCTTCCTCTCTCTCTGTCTGCCTCTCTGCCTACTTGTGATCTCTGTCTGTCAAATAATAAATAAAATATTAAAACAAAAAGAATATTTGCCATATTGATGGATCTCTGGCGGTTGTTGTATAATCAAGTTTGCATTATACAACTTTCTACAAATGGAAACCATCAATGAGACTGGTGCTGATTGTAGTGTTGGTACGCAAAAGTAGTTTTCAGGCTGAAACTATTAGGTTGGATAGATTGTAATGGCAGATTATAATGAGGAGACTCTGGAACCAGTTATAATGATCTAGATCTAAGGTGATAAGAGCTTCTTCCTCTGTTGATGGCCCTGGGAATGGAGGAGGGAAAGAAGAGGCATGTCAGTTAACATTCAGCCCCACATAGTAACAACTCCACTTACAACATATTAAATGCTTAGAAGGAAGCTGTGGATTTTATTCTATTTATATAATATATTTCATGATTTTATGTGTTGAGAATTAGGGCAAGGCTCAGCTGGGTGATTGTTCTCAGTGTATTTACTAAGTACAGTTGGTGGCATTGAGCTGGCAGATGAATTGGTCAAGAGGATCCAGGACAGCTTATATTCATATTCACATTATGGCAACTTGGTAGGATAGCTGGAAGATTGGGCCAGGTTGGGACTACACGTTGTCTCTTAGCATAGGAGTCTTAAGGTAGTTGATATTCATGTATGGCAGCTGGCTTTCGCCAGAAAGAGTTCCGAGAGAATCAGGCAGGAGCTTCATGGTCTTTTTTCCTTCCCTCCCTCCCTCTCTCCCTACCTTCCTTCCTTCCTTATGGTCTTTTCTGACCTAGTCTCTGAAGTCTCATAGTATTGCTTCAGTCATATTCTTCCAGTTATAAGTGAGTCTTAAGGCTAGTCCACATTGAAGGAGAGAGGAATTAGACACCATTATGTGTTTGTTGGTGAAGTGGCAAGATCATCCTGTAGAAGTACATGTGGGAGGGGGGTTACTATGGTGGCCATCTTTGAAAAATGCAATCTGCTGCATGAACCAACTGAATGTGAGTGATGGAGGGCACCAGGGAGTCCACGATTGTTCCTGTGGTTTAATTCTTGGTGACCAGAACAACAGGATTAATGTTACCAGTCAGGGAAACTGAAAGAGGGAATTAGTTTGATAAAGGTGAATACATTTGTTTTGTATGTGTTATGTGTGAGATGATGATGGCATATCCTGATGGAAATATGTACGTCAGAACTTGGAGATAGGGGAATTAAGTTTGGGAGATAAAACAGAAACAGGGACGTAGGTTTAAGAGTTGTCATCGTAACCACTGTAGTTAGTAGGATTGCAGTCTTCAGGGGACGACGTAAAAGGAGAAAAGAAGAGAGGACCAAGGACAGAGGCTTTTGAACAGCTAGACTAGGTGGTTGAATGCTACAGTTGAAGGAATTCCAAGTACATGGAGCAGGGAGACTAGATACGGCCCATGCCTGGTATCTCAGCCACTCCTAATCTGCTTTAAAAATCTCACGGTTGTCACTGTTGGCTTTTAACCAACCTGTTATGAGTTCTCAACTGTTGCTTCCAAACCAAGCGGTTCTTGTCCCTTTGGAGACATTTCAGATCTGCTGAACAGAATGTTTTGGAGAGAACATCTTTACAATGTGTGTGGCTTCCTTTTGTTTGGTTTTTATTTTTAAAAGAAAATGTGTTTCTTTTGGATCCTTTTGAAAGCTTTTTATAAGCCCTTAAGTTATGAAAAAGTTATTTTTCATACAACTTTTAAAAAGTTTGCAGAAAGAAATCTGGGCTTTCATGAAAATCCACTGAAACGGAGGCCAACTGCTGGCTACCTCTTTAACTACAGCTGTGCTAGGGAAGGAGGCACTTAAAGAGATTAATGGATAAATAACTGAAGAGTTAAACATGAGCCACATTGTTTGAATTGGTTTTTCATAAGATTATTCAAAATGTCTTCAAATGTAAACTAACTTTGCTATTAAACAATCACCTAAGAATAAATAGAAGTGGGAGATGCTGTTCTTTTTTCTGGACATTTTTTTAAATAAATTTATTTATTTTTGTAAACATAAAAAGTATTTTTATCCCCAGGGGTACATGTCTGTGAATCGCCAGGTTTACACACTTCACAGCACTAACCATAGGACATACCCTCCCCAATGTCCATTATCCCACCCCCCTTTCCCTCCCCCCCCTCCCCCCCAACAACCCTCAGTTTATTTTGTGAGATTAAGAGTCACTTATGGTTTGCTGGACATTTTTTGAAAGCGACACTTACGTACATAGACACACACATACATAGTATGTTGAGTTAGTTTTCCAAAATACGATTTTCTTATATGGTGCTTTTTATCTAGAATTTGATGAAACATGCATACTCTCTTCAAAAAACGTAAGTATGTGCCTAAGCATTTGATTGAAGTGATTAGGTGCTTTGAAGTCATAATTCTAAACTCAGGTTTCTGGTGAAATTTATATTTGCTTGTTTACCCTTTATGACTCTAGTATTTTAAGTTGTTCTTTCAGTGAAAAGGAACAGAATCTTAAAAGTAGGGTGTTAGGCCAGAGACTCTAGCTTTCATTTGTACAACCATGAATTAATCTTAACTATAAGGGGACTAAATTGTCGACTCCAGTTCTAAATGTAGAAGGGAGGTTCATGAATGCTTAATATTGTCTTATTCTGCATCTATTTGAATTTTTCTGCTTATTGAAATATAACTTAACCTCAGCTATTGATTGCAATAATTAGAGTTGTTTTCAGTTATTGACCTGAAAAAATGAATTGCTGGGGCGCCTGGGTGGCTCAGTGGGTTAAAGCCTCTGCCTTCGGCTCGGGTCATGATCCCAGGGTCCTGGGATCAAGCCCCGCATCGGGCTCTCTGCTTGGCAGGGAGCCTGCTTCCTCCTCTCTCTCTACCTGCTTCTCTGCCTACTTGTGTCTGTCAAATAAATAAATAAATAAATAAATAAATAAATAAAATCTTAAAAAAAAAAAGAATTGCTGACATTTAGCAGTTTTTGTCATAAAATGCTAGTGCTGACTCATGGATGTCAACAGTGATGGTAGACAGAAGTAATTTAAATATGTATTGAAAATTTCATCAGTTAATACAGCTACTACAATCTAAATTCAATAGAAGACTTCTTATGAACAATTGAATTACAATAATGAAAAAATAATTTCCTCTATTGGAGAATGAAAGACCAAGTCTCTAAAGAACGTGCGATTGAGCAAGAAATAAGTGTGGAATGTAATGTATGAGATTCGGGGAAAATGTCATTCAACTCTTAATAACATAAAATACAATCTTGTCTAAACCTTTATTCCTGCCTGCTTTGGCAAATGTGTCTAATAAGACACTTTTATTTCTGAGTGTCCTATGAATTTTATTTAAAACCTTAATAATTAAATAAAGAATAACTGATGATCCACTCTGGGAAGCCACAGAGGAAATCCTTTAAATTCCCCATTTCTGTAGCAGATTGAAAGGATTTGTGGAAAACTAGGATGTTTTAATATTTAAATTCTGAATCTTGGTGTCTTTGGTTTCTGGCCCCTAAATTTTTATTTTTAAGCCCACTCCATAGTTGAGTCAGGTATTACTTTCTTTCTTTCTTTTTTTTTTTTTTTAAGATTTTATTTATTTATTTGACAGAGAGAGAACACAGTAGACAGAGAGGCAGGCAGAGAGAGAGAGGGAAGCAGGCTCCCCGCTGAGCAGAGAGCCCGATGCGGGACTCGATCCCAGGACCCTGAGATCATGACCTGAGCTGAAGGCAGCGGCTTAACCCACTGAGCCATCCAGGCGCCCCAAGTCAGGTATTACTTTCTTTCTGGAACTTTGAATACTTATTTTTAAAGTTCTCATAGTAAGACTGAGTCATTTAGACAATACCAGAGGACTCTTGTTCTCCGTGATCAACCTCTATGTCAGTTCTCCTAGCAAAGTCCCAAAGTTTTCAATATTTTTCTCCTTGATCACAGGGAATGGTTATATTAAATATTGAGAGACCCGACCATCTAATCTGCCCTTTTAACCACTTTTAAAAATCCACTGTGTCTTGCCCTTTCCCTATGGCCTTCTTATTGGCAATTCAGTTTAGATTTGGTCATTGTTGTTACTGCCTGTGCCTGCAGCTCAGGCTTCAGAATAGCCCCCTGGTGTTTTAGCCTGCAGTAAACCTCCAGTATTTGATGGTGGGAGGGAGTGAAGATGACTTCTGCTGATATGCAGCTTTGTCACTGGCTCTCATTTGGGCAAATCATTTTTCAGGCTTAAAATTTCTCCATGCTTCAGGGTCATGTTACCTTTTTAAAATGTGCATGCACATGCACCCAGTCTTCACGCACATCTGTCACTGTTTAGTTTAATTGAAATAATCAACATGAACCTTGAAAAAATAAACATACTTGACCAGAGAATGAATGGAGTGGAGACTGTAGTTTATGAAATAATTGGGAGATTGGGAAAATCTCTAAGTTAGGAAAAGTAACCATACTGAAAGAGTTTGAGGAAACGAAGATAACATTTCTCAATTAACAACAGTAATAAAACTAATCAGAACTCAACAAAAAATAGCCCCGTATTACCACACTTAGGTGGATGGACGAAGCCACTGGAAAGCCACTTTGTAGTCAGAGAACCTGATTTACTGGCACAAAATAGTCTAATGACCAATTAGTTGGGTATACAGCAGATGTAATTTGATTTCAGTCTGCGGGTTTTTCGCTTATCTTAGAATACTTATCCACTATGAGGGAGATAGCTTTGTGGATAGAAAGTGGACTAATCTGCTTATGGAACAGTAATTTGCTCCAGGGATTTGCTCAAGACAACACAAAGGCCTGAACAACAGTGGTGGTCTGCCCTGTTTATTTCTGTTACTTTTAGCAGAGATTCAAGCTGTAGCACTTAACATGGAAAAACAAAAACCAAAAAACACCCCCACCCAAGTCAGGCTTTTTTTTTTTTTTTTTTGACTCTGTTGAACAGGAGAGTCAGATTGGTCTGATTCCTCCCACTCCCCACCCCCACCCACCACCTCCCTCAGTGTTTAGAGGAAAGGATACCAAGGCATGAATTAGAGCTGAGCTCCGTCTACCAGCCTTATTAACAAGAGGAAAGCCATTTAAGCTCTCTGGGTGCTGCAGCCTCTTTGAGGAAGGGAGCGGGTTCAGCTCTCCAGGCTTCTTTCAGCTCTGAGCCTCCTGCTCATTGTACACGGCGGCTTTCGAGTCTCTGATTGAGAAAATCTGGGAATTGGGCGCATGAAAGATTGAAGGGAGCTGGATCATTTTTAGTAAACTTCCTTTACAACTGATAAAGCATCTCTTAGTATTTTGTGGATTAATAACTTTTAGTGAGAGTTTCTTATGAAGAACCTTGAATCCTGTAAGGTTTTATAGGCGAGATAAACACGACACCAGGCGAAGTAGGCACAAGGCAAGGTTTATTAAAGGCACTCTCCGGCGAAGTTTCAGGGCTCAGGAGAAGGGGAGCCAGGAAAGTGGCGCCGGGAGGAGGTGGGCATCCTCGGGTGAGGTTCCGAGACTCTGGAAAGCGGACAGAGTGGGGAAGTCGCACTGGGAGTCGGTGGGGGTCTTTTATCGGGCCAAGGCAGGGCATGGGCTCACATCCATATATGGTAGGGTATTTGGTGATCAGAGGGTATGGGGTGGGGGGTCCTGATACTTCTGTTTCCTGCATAGGTATCGGGTTACCTATGGAGATGTGACCTGGGCATACATCCTTTTGGCAGGAGAGTCAAGGGTTGAGGAAGTGGGGGGAGGGGGCTGGAAGATGGCCGCCCCGGCGGTCATTTCTGTCGTTCCTCCTGCATTCCCAGAGCCACGGACCCAACAAATCCCATGTAAGAAATTTATAATTCATATGATGTCCTCGGAGACTAAAGACACGGTGGAGTTTGTATTAGGTTGACGTGAGAGTGAGGGAAAACAGTCCCTCAGACAAGGAGGATGTCTGCTCTTTTAGTGGCAAGGCCCTCACTGGCACAGGCAGGGGTGGCATTCCCCATCCCCGTGGTTGGTGAACACACAGAGTTGGCAGAGAGAACCAAGGACTACTCCACTCAGGAACCTTTCCCTTTTCCTTGCTGACCTCTGGATGGTGCGATGAGGAACCAAAACAAACAACCAGAGTGGTTGCATTGTTCTTGGGAGCCTTGCATGGCTCCATTTTTACCTCTCAATACCTTCATTATCATAAGGACCAGCAACTCAGAGGAGTTTTGAAATTACTTCCTTATAAAGTAATCTTTCCTTGCTGGGGGGACACAGAAGGTTCCCTGTCTAGTCAGGAAGCTAGATTAGGCTATTGTGTTTTTATAGGCACAGTGTCTTCACCGTTGAGAAGCCTTAAAGTTCCAGCCCTCCTTTTCTACACCCGTTTGTTTGTTTTGTTTTGTTTCCAATTATCTGCCTAACCAAAGGCGCAGCTGCTGTGCAGCCCCCATCACCCACACTAGCTGTTCTTGTTTAATCACTCAATAGAAGATTTCTTGAACATCTCCTGTGTGCCAGATGCTATGTTAGAGACGCTCTGATTGACCATGGAGAGTATGAGGTGATAGGCCAGAGGGTTGCTGTGAACCTAGAGAAAATTACTAGGATGTGAATTTGAAACATTTAACTCTGTAGAACTAAGAGGGGCATATGAGGACTTGAACAAAAGACTAAGGCCATGATGGGCTCATTGTCTTGTGGGGATGTTCTTATCAGGAGCTTTGGGTACTTATGTAATTTAAGGTCTCTGCGTTCTTTATTTAGAACAGCAACCCAGGTAATAATGTCTCATTGAATTTCAAAGCAATTTTGTAATTATTTTATTTTCCTTCTTAGGCACTAAGAAATCAAGTGATTTGTCCATAGCCACACAACTAGTTAGTAACCAAGCTGGCACCAGAATCCAGTGTTTTTTGAAACTTCTTACTGCTTCAGAGATTAGCAGTTCAACAAAAGCTTATTGATCACCTGTTATGTATAAGAAATTGTGATGGGTAGGCCTCGTAGAAAAAATAGTGGCAAGACATGGTTCTTGTTCTTAGAGGAACTTTGAGCCCAGCATTCTAATCTTTGGAATTAGGAAAGTAAACTAGGTAATTTACAAGGTAGAAATGACAGGACCAAGAAAACTTTACACTTACTGAGCTTTCTGTCCCAGGTGATGGGAGGAATAATTAATGCCACCTGCTGGCTCTAATGGTGGCACCTGTTGTCATTGGAAAGCAGTTTCGTTCTTACTTTCTTTTCCAGTTACCATACCCCTCTTTGTTAAGCTGTTTTGTTTTTTTTTGTTTTTCTGTTTCTTTAGAATGGCACTCTTAGCAGAGCTGCTAAGTTAGGGGATGCTTATTTATTCAACAGGTAGTTGTTGAGCTCCTCATTGTGGGACAGGCCAGGTGCTGCGAGAGCAGAGTGGACAGGATAGAACGTGTCCCTGGATCATGGAGTTTATATAATGCCATGTTTCTATGGGACGTTTAGAAAATAATAAGAAATTATCAGATAGTAATATGTGGCTTGATGTGATAAAGTTTGGTGGTACGGAAAAAAATCTCTCTTTCCTTTATGCTAAAGTGTGCCAAGGCTTGAAGGACAAGCAGCAGCAGCTTTCCGGGAAGAGCTTTCTAAGCAGTAAGGTGAGGCCAAATGAGATTCTCCAAATATGTGGGACTTGGAGAGTCCCGGGATAAGGATTCTGGATTTTCTATTCCCTGGATATTTTTTCCCTGAGAGTCTCCAACCAAATGGATGTTAAAAAAAAAAAAGGTATTTTGAGAATCTATGAAAATATTGAGAATTTTTGAGATATCTATGAACATTAACAATGAATGGATCCTAGTAAGTAGTTTTAAGATCATCAACAAATAAGGCACATATGTGTGTTAAAGAGTTATATAGAAGAGGGGCAGAGGAGCTAGATAGGACATTTGAGAAACTACACGAATGTGTAAAATAAATGGAGGTAAAGTTTTGTTCCCAGAAAGTTTACTGTATCCCTCCACACTGTTTTTAATTCTCCTCTTAACTCTTTCCTTACCGGTACTTGGAATCTTAGATCCGTTTTTTCGCTATTATCAGTGGATGATTTTCGGTTAGGGCGTGGAATATTTAAAGCATGTAGCTTGTGAAAGCTTGTTACATTGTGGGTAATTTTTCTCTTCTAAATTTTTCTCTTCAAAAGGTATGGTGCCCCAAGGGTAAGGGTGTAGACTCCCCCCACCCCCCGCACACACACTCCAGTTCAAAGACAATAGTCTGGCTTGTTTTTTATGTTGTAGGCAGCTAAAGCTTTGCTTTACAGGTCTTTGAGCTTGGATGACTGAGAACTGGAATTCCTCATAACAGCATTAATAGGGTAGATGTTTAGAGATGATTCTTAATTACTAAATTATCTTTCTTCTACTTTCTTGGACTTTGTTTTACCGTAACTGGGTACATGTTTTTCAGTTTCCTCTGTTTTTATTTGTATGAAGGAATCAAAGTCTTATGTCTTTGCTTTGGATATCAGACCAGTACCAATTATTCCCCGCTTGGTTGCTTGTGTGTCATTTACTCTGATGTGATATGCACTGTTTTAGGGTTCTAAGTGTGCTATCCTCAACAGCCAGGCCAAGAATTTTTTGTTTTTTCTTTTTTTTTTTTTAAATTATTGTTCATAGCTGTTTTCACCGAGGTGATGATGGTGATGACTGATGGTGTTGAGTTTGAGTAAACGCACATCATTGGTTTTGTATCAGGATTGGGGACAGATTCTGGTTCTGACCCCCAAAACAAACTCTTCTTCTTCTTTTTTTTTTTGGCATTATTTAGACTTATTGAAATTATTAGCAAATGAAAAATAAGGAAAGTGATATAAGGAACATGGTAGGGTAAAAGTTTAACAGTCAACGAATAAATAGCTTTACTTTCATTGGTACTCTTTTTTTCTCAACCCAGTAACTTATTTAATTGAATGAATTTTCATTTGGAGTTGCTCTTACATCTGGCAAAATGAAAGTCTGTATTTATGGGAAAAGAAAACGATTTTCTTCCTTCTTGTACCCTTAGTGGTAACAGCTTGGTAAATAAACTATTATTTGGGAAATGAAGATATTGTCAAAGGCTTAATATTTACTCAGTTGAGTTACACATAATTAGTTTCCTGGCAATTGAGGTTTGATAATTTTCTGGGAATTGTGTTTTGTATATTGGATTTAAATGTACTTTGCATTTAAAATGTGAAGTTAAGGCACCTGGATGACTCAGTGGTAAAGCGTCTGCCTTCAGCTCAGGTCACTATTCTGGGTCCTGGGATTGAGTCTCATATCAGTCTCCCTGCTCAACTGGGAGCCTGCTTCTTCTCCCTCTGCCTGCCCTCCCCCTGCTTGTGGTTTCTCTCTCCGTGTCAAGCAAATAGATAAATAAATGAATAAATAAAGTAAAATAAAATAAAAAGTGAAATTAGTTGCTTTGTGTTTGGAGGCAAAATAATTTCTTTAGGCCAGTTGTGAGTCATTCAATTAATACAGGAAAGTTTATTAACAGTCATAAATGTTCCCAGTTGGTCAAGGGAATTGGAATACTTCTAGAATGAATGAGACACAGTTCACAGCAAGTCAGTTACGAGTAGACAGTTATCTGCTGAGTGGTTTTTCTGTGGGATGTTTTAATTCTCCAACTAGCTTTCCATCCATATCGCTCAGTTTGTTTAAAAGCTACTCTAACTCCTACCCTGGTATATATTCAGGGATTGAAACCAATCTGAAGGATAACCTGAATAAAATGATTAGGAAGGTAAATTTCTTAAAACCAATATACTCTGGTAATACATTCCCAAGCCACAGTAACATGCTTTCTGAATCATGTGTAATTTGGAATTTTTATTCTGTTCTCCATTTCCTAGGGTTCCAAGAAAACTACTAGATAGTTAATAGATCTTTTTTTTCCCCAAATGAATGAATGAAATCCACTGAAGCAAAGAATAGAATTGATAGTATATCTATCATGAGCAGATCGGGCCAGATGTGGAACAGAAACTAGGACAAGCACCTTTATTTTATTTTATTTTATTTTTTAATTTATATATTTGTCAGAGAGAGAGAGCGAGCTAGCACAGGCAGACAGAGTGGCAGGCAGAGGCAGAGGGAGAAGCAGGCTCCCCGCCCAGCAAGGAGCCCGATGTGGGACTCGATCCCAGGACGCTGGGATCATGACCTGAGCCGAAGGCAGCCGCTTAACCAACTGAGCCACCCTGACAAGCACCTTTAAATAATGCCAGGCGTCCTGACAAGCACCTTTAAATAATGCCTTTTTCTTAAGCAAGGGCTATGGTGTCAGTCTACATTTTAATTCTCTCTCTGTCATTCACAAGCTTTAGAACGTTGGGGAAATTACTCAATCTCTCTTTTTTTAAACTTGATTTTAAAAAACTGTCATTAAAGATTTGAACATATTGGTAAGTCAAGTGAGCACTATAATCAACAGTTGTATTGCTGAAGTAAGACTATTTCAGGTAGAGAGAAGTCCAGGTGCCAAGGTCTTGAAAGGCCTTGATGGGGACTTGCTGAGGACTTGATACTATAAGACGTAGTATAGACTTTTGCTTTTATTCTTGAAAGGCCTTGATGGGGACTTGATGAGGACTAGATACTATAAGATGTAGTAAAGACTTTTGCTTTTATTCTGTGTAAAACAGGGAGCCATTGGAGGGTTTGTGAACAGAGGAGTGTTATGATCTAGGCTTTTAAAAGGATTACTTTAGGGGTGCCTGGGTGGCTCAGTCAGTTAAGTGGTTAAGGGTCTGCCTTTGGCTCAGGTCATGGTCCTGGGATCGAGCCCCATGTCAGGCTCCCTGCTCAGTGGGGAGCCTGCTTCTCCCTCCCTCTGTGCTGCTCCCCCTGCTTGTGCTCTGTCAAATAAATAGATAAAATCTTTAAAAAATAAATAAATAAAAAGATTACCTTGACTGCTTTGTTGAGAATAGTCTATAATAGTAAAAGCAGAGAGATTGGTTAGGAGGGAAAAATATTATTGCAATTCAGGAAAGAGATGATGGCTTGAAGAGTGGTGGAGATAGTAAACAGTGATCTGAATCTGGAGGTAATTTGAAGATAGAACAGACAGGTAGTTGACTGGGGTATTTGAAGTTGATTGGGGGTAATTTGAAGATAGAACAGACAGGTAGTTGGATTTGGTATTTGAGAGAAAGGACAATTCTAAAATTTTTGGCCTAAAATGTATCTTTTTTTTTTTTAAGATTTTATTTATTTATTTGACAGAGAGAGAGAGAGAGATCACAAGTAGGCAGAGAGGCAGGCAGAGAGGAGGAAGCAGGCTCCCTGCTGAGCAGAGAGCCCGATGTGGGGCTCGATCCCAGGACCCTGAGATCATGACCTGAGCCGAAGGCAGAGGCTTAATCCACTGAGCCACTCAGGTGCCCCCTAAGATGTATCTTTTGTATGCTATGATGGGGAAGACTGTGGGCAGAGTAGATTTGTAGAGGAAGGCCATCAGTTTAGTCTGGGGTATGTTGAGTTTGAGGTGTCTAAGAGATACCACATTGAGACTGCTCTGGGTCAACTTAACTTTGCAGAAGCATGTTCTTTAGAGTTTCTTTTCATGAGATCTCTGGGAGGCCAACTTACTGTTTGTCTCAAGTTGTTTTTATCTTACCTCCACTTTTGAATGTAGTTTAACTGGATATAGAATTCTGGTTAACAGTTATTTTCCCTCAGTGCTTTGAAGATCCTGTGTCTTTTATTATTGCCAGTGAGAAACTTATCTTTGTTATAATTGGTTTCCTTTCTAAGGTAATCTGTTTTTTTCTTTCATCTCCTGTGTCTGTTAAGGTTTTCTCTTAATCACAATTTCACTGTGATATGCCTAGGTATGGGTTTTTTTATTTGGAGTGGATACTTGGAATACATGTTGAATCTGAGGCCTTGCAACTTTCTTCAGTTCTGGAAATTGTCTAGATATGTCTTTGAGATTTTTCTCCTAGACATTTTATTTCCGCTTTATGTAACCTCTCTTAGATTATATTGGTTTCTCTCAATCTACTGTACGTATGTATGTACACACATACACACACATATACATGTGTACATGTATATATTTTGTGTTTTTGTCTTCTTTCTATGTATTGTTTTGGGTACGTTTCCCAGAAAACTGTTGTCTGAGACTCTAATGCTCTAGAATTCATCTCATCTGTTACTTTTTTAAAAATTTTGAAAGTACATTTTTATTTCCAGTGTTTCCAGTGTCTTTGTTTTCTTTTTTTTTAAGGTTTTATTTATTTAGAGAGAGATTTATATATTTACTTAGTCCACAGATTTGAGTTGGAGGAGGGGTGGAAGAGAGGGAGAGAGATTCTCAAGCAGTCTCTGCACTGAGTCCGACTCTGTGCTCCATCTCATGACCCTGAGATCATTACTTGAACCGAAATCAAGAGTCAGATGCTTAACCAACTGAGCCACCCAGGCATCCCCCAACGCTGTTTTTCATACTTTCTTACTCTTTTTATTTTATTTATTTATTTTTTAAGATTTTATTTATTTATTTGACAGACAAAGATCACAAGTAGGCAGAGAGGCAGCAGAGAGAGAGGAGGAAGCAGGCTCCCTGCTGAGCAGAGAGCCCGATGCGGGGCTGGATCCCAGGACCCTGGGATCATGACCTGAGCTGAAGGCAGAGGCTTTAACCCACTGAGCCACCCAGGCGCCCCTCTTCCTCTTTTTAAATAGAAGTTATTCCTTATCTCTTGAGTATTCTAAACAGTTATTTTAAGGTCTTTTTCAAACTGCTTCATAAAATTAAGTTTCATATGGAGTGACTTTATGTTCAAATTATTGCTTTTTAAGATAGCTTTTCTTAATATAAATCATCTCTGTGTTTTGAGTTTTGATTTGCTGACTATATGATTAGGAGTCTTTTGTTTCTATTTATTCTCCTTTGGCTCATTCCTCTCTTATCAGAGAAACTAGATTAGATAGTGGCATTTTGGGTCTCCCATCCAAAGTAAAACTGGGGGTATTACAGATCCGATCATTAAGTTAGTAGTCATCTTGGTTTGGGGTTTCTCTGGGCCCATGACTTTTCCTACTGCTGCAGCTCTGGCAGTAGTAGCCCCTTTTCAACTTCCTTTCATGGGAGAGGAAGCCCCTGAAATTTCCCATTTCCTGGGATTGAGGTGAGTTACCCATCAGGAACTGACTTCCTAGCCATCATTGCTGCTTCTGGAGCTGTAACCTAGCAGATCTCTGGTATCAGCACTCTTGCTATTTTGCATTTCTATTCTGTTTTACCAGATAATTATCTTGTTTTTGAGCTCACTTGGTTTGGGGATTCTATTTGCATATTTTGGTTATTATTAATATGTATTGGGGTGTGGCTTGTCAAAATGTAAACCACCTGTTCCATCTCTCTCAGTTCCATTGAAACTCTTTAAAGCTTGCTTTTCTCATAATAATAGATAATACTTTTATTTTTTTAAGATTTTACTTTTTTAAAGTAATCTCCACATCCCAAGTGGGACTCGAACTTATAACCCCAAGATCAAGAGTCACATGCTCTGCTGACTGAGCCAGCCAGGTGCCCCAATAGTAGATAATAATTTTAGAAAACAACTTGTTTAAGAACATATTAAACACTTAATCAGGACAAACTCATTTAATCCTCCCCAACACTTTGATTTCATAGACGAGGAAAGGGACAGATGGGGAGGTTTCATAACTTGTCCTAAATCACACCACTAATAGGTGACAGAGCAAGGATTCTAAACTAAAAAACTTGGCTCCGTAGTCTTTCCTCCTAAGCACTATCATGTGCTCTCCCACCTTTCATAGACTTGTTTGTTGCAAAGTAAGATAGGACGTGAAAAGTCTAGTGTTGTATCTGATGTATAATAGACATTCAATACATATTTATTTTTCTTTCCTTCATGGCAGGCAAATATCTTTTAAGTATGATAATTTAAACAACACTTCTAAGTTTATTTTGTTTAAAATATAGCATGTTTCATTTTATTAAGAAGGGTAGGAATTCTATTATTAGACTAATTTTCTTGTGTGGCTGTGGGGGCAGGACTAGCCTGGGAGAGATGCAGAGCTAGGAAGCTGGAGAATCAGAGAAATAGGGTCCAGTGCAAAGTCCAGATTGGAAACCAGACAACTGAAGGGTTCTGCAGAAAAGCTGGTGTGATCCTGGGGAATTCCAGAGCAGAGGACCGTGTGGACTAGATGGGAGGAGCTGGTGCCTTGAACATTTCCCAGAGCTCCTGAGGTTCTTGGATCCATGGCAGTGGGCCAGAGAGGGCTCTGGGGAGGGCACTTTGCCAACCTTTACCTCGTTGAATATTCTTTAACCTTTATTTTCAAATTTCCCAAATTAACAAGGAGCATTTAGTCTTAGTATGTGCCACTCAAGGGAATCAATAGGCCTGGTTTACTGTTTATAATTATAATAGCCAAGAATCTAAATTAGGGAATTGCCCCTGGGGCCTTAAACTGTTTCCTCAGTCATCTCATCTCTTGCTCCCTCAAGCCCACACATATGGGCCTTCCACCATTCTGTCCGCATATCCTCCAAGCCCAGCCCAGAGTCCACCCTGTCCGAGGCACCGTACTGACCACCTGTACACTTTGTGCCCAGCAGTTCCTCATACGGTAGAGACTTCGAGAAAGGAAAGGGCCTTGTGAGATGTAACATTTAGAGGAAGTTTTACTAATTTGTATGACTAGGAAAAATGTGGAAATCATAAACAAATGCTTAGTTGGGAATATGGAGAGGGTACGTATATGTGCGTGTGTGTCTGTGTGTGTGGCATGTATGTTAGAAGGGAATCAGCAAAGTACACAACCTCACTATAACAAAGTCTATAGACATGTGGAAAAATTTTTAAGGTTAGAATCAAGTTAGAATATTTGATTAAGATGGAAAAGGAATTAGATCAAGATTCGTTAACAGTCACGAGCCCTTCTAAGTTCAGGCAAGGAGGGATGATGCATAGTGAGGTGGCCTGCTCTTGTCTCAGACCTGCCTGCCCTTTTCAGATTGGTTGGTTTTGCTAGAACCTCTGTATGCCAGGTCAGGGAGG
>PISX010003364.1:29090-129420 GCA_004024625.1 Mellivora capensis
TTTTTTTTTTTTTTTAAGATTTTATTTCTTTATTTGAGAGAGAGGCAGTGAGAGAGCATGAGCGAGGAGAAGGTCAGAGGGAGAAGCAGACTCCCCGTGGAGCTGGGAGCCCGATGCGGGACTCGATCCCGGGTCTCCGGGATCATGACCTGAGCCGAAGGCAGTCGTCCAACCAACTGAGCCACCCAGGCGTCCCTGTAGCATTTTTTATAAGCAAGTCCTCCATTGCACTGTGATGGGGAAGAGAACTAAATGAAATCTACATGTAATCTTAGATCAAGTAGTTTTTACTGTATTCACCTCTGTGACTACAGTTTTTTGGATGATTAGGCCACAAAAGATGACTTTTGCTTTGATTTTTTTTTTTCCTTTTCCCAGCTCACACACTGTGGAGTAAATTAATCCAAACATACTTAAAAAACTGTGAAGAATGAGCAAAGGAAGACCATAATCTGTAACTGTATCATTAGCACTTAACATCTCTGGGAAGTTTGGATTTAAGTGTTTGATTGGGTAACTGTGGGAGGATTATACCAAGCTGGCATTGTTAATAATAAACTAGAAAATGATGCCATGAAATTAAAGGCATTTATCTTAATTTTTTTTTTTTTTTTTTTTTTTTAAAGATTTTATTTATTTATTTGAGAGAGAGGCAGTGAGAGAGCATGAGCGAGGAGAAGGTCAGAAGGAGAAGCAGACTCCCCGTGGAGCTGGGAGCCCGATGCGGGACTCGATCCCGGGTCTCCGGGATCATGACCTGAGCCGAAGGCAGTCGTCCAACCAACTGAGCCACCCAGGCGTCCCTATCTTAATTTTTTTTTAAGATTTTATTTATTTACTTGACAGACAGAGATCACAAGCAGGAAGAGAGGCAGGCAGAGAGAGAGGAGGGGAAACAGGCTCCCCGCTGAGCAGCGAGCCCGATGCGGGGCTCTATCCCAGGACCCTGGGATCACCACCTGAGCCGAAGGCAGAGGCTTTAACCCACTGGGCCACCCAGGCACCCCTTATCTTAATTTTTAAAAGATATAAATCCAGGGGCGCCTGGGTGGCCCAGTGGGTTAAAGCCTCTGCCTTTGGCTCGGGTCATGTTCCCGGGGTCCTGGGATCGAGCCCTGAGTCGGGCTCTCTGCTTGGTGGGGAGCCTGTCTCCCCGCCCCCACCCCGCCGCCTGCCTCTCTGCCTACTTGTGATCTCTGTCTGTCGAATAAATAAATCTTAAAAAAAAATAGTTAATTAGAAACTGAAGTTGTTGATCTGATATCATACTAAAGAAAAAAAAATCCCACATGTGTTTTTTTGTTTTTTTTTTTTTAAGATTTTATTTATTTATTTGAGAGAGAGGCAGTGAGAGAGAGCGTGAGTGGGGAGGTCAGAGGGAGAAGCAGACTCCCCATGGAGCTGGGAGCCCGGATTCGGGACTTGATGCCGGGACTCCAGGATCAGGACCTGAGCCGAAGGCAGTCGTCCAACCAACTGAGCCACCCAGGCGTCCCCCACATGTGTTTCTAAGAGGCCAGTTCTCACTGCAAATTAGAAATCAGTTATCTTGGAGCACCTGGGTGGCTCAGTCAGTTAAGCATCTGCCTTTGGTTCAGTCATGATCCCAGGGTCCTGCTTCTTCCCCTTCCTACCTGCTCATGCTCTCTCTCTTGCTAGCTCTCTGTCTCTCAAATAAATAAGTAAAATCTTTGTGGAAAAAGAATTAGGTTATCTTTCTACAGAATGTCTTCCTCAATGTCAAAAAATACTTTTTCTTTGGATTCATCCCTTTATTTTCATGTGTTTTTAGTTAAATCCAGTTACGATCCTCCTAAAATAATTGTCTACCACTGAATATACTATTTCTTAAGAAAATGTTATATAATCTGATAAGGTATAAGGTTAAAAAATTTGAGGGGCACCAGGGTGGCTCAAGTCAGTTAAGCGTATAACTTCTGCTCAGGTCATGATCTCCAGTCCCTGGGATTGAGCCCTGTGTCGGGCTCCCTGCTTAGTGGGGAGTCTGCTTCTCCCTCTGCCCCTCCCCCTGCTCATGTGCCCATTCTCTTTCTCTCACTCTCTTAAATAAATAAAATCTTAAAAAGAAGTTTTTAAAATAAAATTTTCTTAAGCACTCTAGAGTGACAGTATAATAGAACAGAATCTCACTAACAGTAATGTCCAAATAACCTCAAAATGTTTATGCCAACTTACTTTATTAATTCTCCATTGGATTTGATTGAAAATTTTGTGGTAGACCACATTTTGAAAGACATGAAAATAATAATTAAAATATACCTTAAAATACACCTTAATATGTGTTTTCTTTGAATGTAAATAATCTTTATAAAGGTAGAACATAAATTATATTAAAGTTTATTTCCTTTGTTAGAAATCTTGAGTTTTGCAGATAGATTATCTGTAGGAATTTCATTAACATCAAAAGATCAGAACATTTTGACTGTGGGCATGAGCCATGGTATTAAAACTTATTTTGCAGACAAGACACATGTTTCATAGGCTTTTGTAAGAAGTGGAACTCTTTAATAGTTTCAAACCTTAAGACCCATAATAAAGAGGAAAATAAGTGAAAAGTAGAAAGGGAGACAATTTTTAGTTTCCCTTCTTCCAAATGTAAGAATATTTATTCTTTTCTAACAATGTCAATGTGTATCCGTAGTTTGTACTTTTGCCTTTTGGTACTTGGTTCTTCCACATGTTTGCTTTATATATGCCTTTCAGGTGCCCCAATGTGAGTCTGCAAAAGCTACCGGAACAGTGGTTATGGAATGTTTTAGAAGAAATTAAATGCAGCGATCCTTCATCTAAACTCTGTGCTACAAGGCGCAGTGCTGGAATTCCTTTCTACATACAGGTGCTTATCCACAGGACATAGCTGTTTGTCCTCGGATAATTTGTTTTATTTGTCTTTTGACAATTCCCGTGACATGTGAGTACGCATATTGCATAAGGGACAATTCTGTCTTTTAAGTACTGTAGCACTTGTGGCTTTGTTGTATGTGTGGACGGTGTGTTCCCGTGACAGATCTGTTCTTGGAACAAACCCTCCACGAGGTCAGTCTTGTCATGTGAACAGAGGGTGGTATAGATTTCCGCCTGGGTATGAAGTAGGCAGTCCTCACTGCTCACTTCTAGGAAGTGTACGTGTTACCTTTTTCTTTTTGAATTAGAAAAAATAGTCTTCCTGTTATTTCAAGACCCTTAAGACTCTCTGTAAGTAACGAGCAGTAGCAGTTTCTTCTGAATCCTTCCATAAAATATATGTCTTTGTTTAATATTCAGTAAGTCAGTCCAGAAAGGGGGGGTGGTATAATAAAAGCAATGAAAATTAGTGAAACAAAATATTTTTTTTTTTAGTGTCCCTACCAGCATTTTTTCCTTCTCTTTCTTACTCCTTCCCCAAATTTCCAATGTCATCATTGTGTGATGACAGTGGATCCCACTTGCAGAGGCTGTTGATTTGATACAGAGATCTTCGAGGTAGTTCTGCTGGATGAATTTTGGTGGCCTTCAGAAATGAACTCCTCTCTGATATGACCCATTCCCCATCACTTGGGTTCATCTCCTGCCTGTAATTCATTCTGACCTGGTGTGTTTTTGCCTCATGTGTCTGTCTGAGGACAAATGTTAACACAACAGCAAGGTCTAGTTGCCTGTGTGTGCTGTGTGCTTATTCCACCTGTGGTTCCCCTCCAGTACTAAATAGTGGTCACAGTGACAGAGCAATCAGGACATGCACCTTCTTAGCCCATCCTTGGGGAGAGTGTTGTAATTATGCCCACAGCTCTTGATGGAACAAAAGCCATGGTTCCAAGGAGACATTTCAGTAATGAACATATAACTTTCTTATTTATGTTAGTTGAGTAAAATCTAAGTTATTAGGAAAATCTGCTCAAAGATGTCCCATTCCTCATAGCATAATTTACCAATAAGTTACATTCTCATGGAAAACTTTATTTAGTGTTGACTATGGAGAAAAACTGCCCTACTTATTAGTTTATGAACTTAACTTTTGTGCAAACAGATATGAAATTTTTTTGAGTGGTCATTAGAAAAATAATATATATATGTTTTCTGAGCATAGATATACTATGATAAATTTTTCTTTTAAACTTACCTATTTTGGGTCTTCCTCTTTTATGGATTATAAGTATTTCTGAAGAAGCTGAGTAGCTTGAAACTTTCACTCTTGGGAGCTAGTAGCTCGTACAAATGAAATAATCCCTGCTACTCTTAGTCCTACACAACCACTGATCTATTTTCTGTTTCTATAGATTTGCTTATTCCGGACATTTCATATAAATGGAATCATATAATGTGCAGCCTTCCTGTCTGGCTTCTTTCACTTAGCATGTTTCAGAATCCATCCATGTTGTAGCAAATATCAGTACCTCATTCCTTTTTATTGCCTCAGGTAGTTTGATATCCTATTTTTATGTTTATTGTGTATTAGCAAAATGTTAGACACAAAGTAAATGAGCAGCTCTTGAAAATTCAAGTGTAGGACCCCTTGGAGTTTATAGTATTTTCTTTTGCTGCGTGGAGTTTCCAGTGCTACAATTTGATACTCCTCCAGGTAGAGACTCTTTAGTAAAGAATTAAATAACTGACTAGTCTCCAGGGGGTTTCCAAATCCTTGCTAGAAATTTAATCCACCGGCTTTTTTTGTCTTTTAAGTAAAGAGAATTTTCTTGTTGGTAAATTTGTTATAAACTTCTTGCTTATTGTATCTGAGAGCTGCTACCTAGTTATGATCCTAAAGGAGTTGTCAACAAGAGCCATTTTCTCAGCCTCTTAGAATTATATCGTTAACAAGCAAACCTGGAAATGACGCCATCACCGAATTTTTCCGATGAAGAATCCCAGGGATGGTGAGGTTAAGCTGCTTGCCCAAGACTACATGGTTTAATTAACTTAGTTGACACCACGAATTTTTAGGGGGATTTTGCATTTTTGGATTGATTCTGGGAAGTAGCAACTAGGTATATGTAAAATAAGAGCCCCGTTAATTTTTGCCTTGTTTTTCCATAGGCACTTTTGGCATGTGAACCTAAGAAAGGCAAATTGGATTTGTTGAAAATGACAATGAAAGAGTTAATCACATTGGCTCGGCCTACGGATGACTCACAGAGCACAGTCCCCCAGGTAATAATGAAATATACAAAGGCTGCTAAGAAGGCAGTGATTTTTAAATCTTTGATGTGCCCAAAAAAAAAAGGAGGGGGTATCTGCTGAAGATACAGAATTCTTGAAAATAGGGCAGGCATTTGATGCTTGATCTGAATTTGTTTTGTTTTGTTTTGTTGGCCTTTCCTATCTACAAAACAAATCATTGCCCTAGTTGATATATATTAACCAAAATGAAATATTTTTAAACTCTAGTGAAAACATCCAGTTTGGGTAAGATATTTTATAATACTGCCCTTGCATCTAAAAATTTTTAAATGAATGTACTATCACTTTAAAATTTCATGTGTGTTTCTTTGATACACATTTTGTAATTCAGTAGTTGATCTTTCCCTAAAAGGAAATGTATCCTTTGGTATATTCACATTTTAATTTTAGGTTATATTTAGTCTCTTAATCACTGCTGTGGCTTCGTTAAGTGTGTATGAGTGTGTATGTGTGTGTGTGTATGAGTGAGAAGTTGGGGTAAGTAATCCTTGCAGCTCCACTCTACTCCATAATAGTAAATACCTTCAAGTACGTTTTGTCTAGGCTTTTTCAGTAAATGCTTTATAGTAAGACTTTCCTCCCCAAAGGTAGGAGGCCCAGGCTAGGTCAGGGAACAGAAGAGCTGACACGTCAATCAAGTACAATACGTTCGTACATGTGGTTTTATTTCGGAACCTGTGGGAGGTGTCAAAGGGAGTCCATGAGCCAGAGTGTGACTAGTGGAAAAGGATGGGGTTTATTAGCATATGGCACTTTCTGTCCTGTGACTATAAAATGTGAAATATCCTTATTTCTTTCAAACTTTTAAAGTGTTGCTGATCACCTTTCAGAAGTTATCAGTCTTAGATTTTTTTTCCAACAAAATGTGAAAAATGCAATTTGGTTCCATTTTCCTAGACTCCCTCTTAAAGAAAGTGCTATTTTTTATGAGAACATCTGAAAATAATGGAGTTTGATTTTAAACAGTGTTGGATAATTATTGTCTTACTCTGCTTCAAGATCATTCATGGCATTTTAGTGGTCATTTTTATTAACTTGATAAACTGTAAAAACTTTGTTTCTGACAGGTCTTCTAGGCATTCGTTGATAGTTTGCTTTCCTTCTCCCCTTCCATGGTATATTCCTTATTATTTTTATTAGGTATCTGTGAAACATTTCAGCATATAAAAATGTGCAGTGGACAATGAACATCCATGAAACCAAGTCAACCTAAAGAAGTAAAACTTGCTGATAGAATTGTATATGTTGTGGGCTCTTCTGCATTCTATACCCTTTTCGAGGGGAGAAAAGGGTACAGAATCTCAGCTATAACCACTAATCCAAGTTCCTCTGTGCACATTTTTCATTCTTTTATGAACTTTTTAAAAAAACATAAATGGTATTGTCCATACATCTTTTTATAGTTTGGGTGTTTCCAATAGACATTATTTTTCAAGGTGAGTGAGCTGTAAGTTCGTTCATTTTAATTTCTTTCTTTCTCGCTCTTTTTTCTTTTTTTTTTAATTGATTAGTTTTATTGTGAGTGGGGTGGCATGGGAGAGGGAAAAGGGAGGTGGGAGAGAATCTGAAGTAGATTCAGGGCCAAGCTGGGGCTTGATCCCACAACGGCAGACCATGGCCTGAGCTGAAACCAAAAGTTCGACAATTGACTGAGCCACCCAGGTGCCCCAACTTCATTGTAATTTCAGAATGGCGTTTCATTATACTTAATTTCTGCCTTTCTGCTTCATGTGAAATGGCACTTCCCAGTTTTATTTCAGATTTATCTAATACCTGGCTAGCTTTAACATATTTTCATGTTTCATTTTTAGTCTTGTGTATTACTTCTGTGAATTGCCCATTTAAACACTTTCTGGGGAAGCCTGGGTGGCTCAGTCGGTTAAGCCGCTGCCTTCGACTCAGGCAGGTCATGATCCTAGGGTCCTGGAACTGAGTCCTGCATCGAGCTCCTTGCTCGGCAGGGAGCCTGCTTCTGTCTCTGCCTCTGCCTGCCACTCTGCCTGCTTGTGTGCTCTCTCTCTCTCTCTCTGACAAATAAATACATAAATAAATTAAAAAATCTTAAAACACTTTCTGGCTGCCTTCAACTTGGTTCTTTGCCTTTGTCTTGTAGGAATTGGGTTTTGCATTTCAAATGATTTTCCTGGGGCACCTTGGTGGCTGAGTTGGTTAAGCATCTGCCTTTGGCTCAGGTCATGATTTCAGGGTGCTAGGATCAAGCTCTGCATTGGGCTCCCTGCTCAGGGGGGTGTCTGCTTCACCTCCCTCTGCACCCCAACTCCCCCTCTCCTGCTCTCTCTGTCTCTCAAATAAATAAATGAAAAATCTTTTTAAAAAAATCTTCCTGATAACAATATTCCTTTTTGGTTATTTGAGTTACACATACCTTCTCCCAACCTGTGGCTTCTCCTTTCACTTTGCTTATGCTGTTATTGCATGGAAGTTTTAAATTTTAATCAAGTGGAGTTTGTCAGCTTTTTCTTTTATGGTTTGTGCATTTGGATCTTATTTAGAATACTCCAAGGTCAGAATGATATTTTACATTTTCTTTTTAAAGTTTTAGAGTTTTACTTCTCACATTTCATCTTTACACCACCTGTAATTTGTTTTTGATTGTGTGTAAAATAAGAAAAAAAATTATTACTTTCCATTTGGATAATTAATATGCAAGTATTTTTGATACAGGATATCTTTTCCCCGTGATTTATAACATCCTTCTATCTTTCATGTACTGTTTTTATTGATATGCATATCTGTTTGTGTGCTCTGTTTTATTGGTCTCCTAGTCTATCCCTGAGCCAAAATCACTATTTAAGTTACTATCTTTTTAATAAGTTTTGGGTCTGGTAGGGTGAATCTCCCTTTTTCCCCTTTGGAATTATCTTAGCTATATTTGTTCCATTGCATTTTCAAAGTTACAGAGTTGGCTTATTAAGTTCAACAAAACCCCTTTTATTTATTTTTTAAGATTTTATTTATTTATTTGATAGAGATCACAAGCAGGCAAAGAGGCAGGCAGGGGGTGGGGGGGAGAAGCAGGCTCCCTGCTGAGCAGAGAGTCCGATGCAGTGGGGCTCCATCCCAGGACCCTGAGATCATGACCTGAGCCGAAGGCAGAGGCTTAACCTAGTGAGTCACCCAGGCGACCCAACAAAAACCCTTTTAGAATTTTGGTTGGAATTTAAATTTATTGATTTGTTTGGGAAAAATGACTCTGCACTGAATATAAGCACAACAGTAACCAAAAAAATTAATTGCACTTGTACAAACCGGCAGCGTACAATATAATCTTTAAAATACCATTTATAGTCACTAGAAAAATTAAATCTCACAAAAATTAAATCTCACAAAAGGTCTATAAGACTTTTACAGAAAATTATTTTTAAAAATAATGGAAGACACACAAAAAAATCTGAATAAATGGAGAAAAAAGCCATGTTCATGGACTGGAAAATTCAATATAAAAAAAGAAGTCATGTCAGCAATTGCTGTACTATAATTAATGACTTAGATGTAAAATCTTTTGGATTTTCTTTATGGATAAACATATCCTCAGTGAATAATGCTAAACATGTTTTACCTCCTAATTCTTATTCATAGGACATTTTTCTTATTCTTCTGGCTGGACCCTGTAGTATGGTTTGTATAGAAGTGGAGAAAGCAGGCGGCCTTGTGTTGTTTCTAATATTTGCTATAGGTTTAAATCTATCTTCTATCTCATTGAGGAAATCAAATTTTATTGAACGCTTTCAAGTGTCTTTTGAGATAAACGGTTCTTTTTAGAATTTGCAAATATGAAGATACTGATTTTTTTCATACAATACCGTCTTTGCCTACAGGCCAAACCCACAACTTTGACATGTTGGATTTTTTTTATACATTTTATACATTATACATTTTTTTATACATTCACTTAAAAGTTTTTTTAAAATATTTTTGCATATTTTCACTGGATTCATAAGTGAGACTGACCTGTGGTTTTCTTTTTTCATGCTGTACCTGTCCTTATTTTTTATGTAAAATTTTTATTGAATTATAACACTACAAAGACATGTGTAAATCATGTGTACACCACAGTAGAGTTCAAAAGGTGAACACATTTGTGTGTAGCAAGAGACAGAACTAAATTTTAGCACCTGAAAGCCTCCTCATGCTCCCTTCTCATCAGTACCTTTTCCCCAAGGGTGACCACTGGCCTAACTTTAACACTTTACCAAATTGTGATTTATTCATTTTCATTGTTATATAATATTATATAACTTTTTCATTCTTCTGTTGATGAACATTTGGGTAGTTTTTAAATTCGGGTTATTAAGAATAGTACTATTACAAATGTTCTTGTACATGCCCAATGGTGAATATATATGTACATTTCTGTTTAGTAGATACCTAGGAGTGGTTTTTGGGTGTTGTATATTAAGCTTTGGTAGGTATTACCATTTTCCCAAAGTAGTTGTCCTTACTTTATATTTATAGCCAGGCTATGCTAGACTGAGAAAATAAATTTGGGAGTCTTTTCTTCTCTAAATAGTTTATGTAAATTGGGATTATCTATTCTTTCAATATTTGATAGAATTCATACATAAGGGACGCCTGGGTGGCTCAGTTGGTTGGACGACTGCCTTCGGCTCAGGTCATGATCCCGGTAGACCCGGGATCGAGTCCCACATCAGGCTCCCAGCTCCATGGGGAGTCTGCTTCTCCCTCTGACCTTCTCCTCGCTCATGCTCTCTCACTGCCTCTCTCTCAAATAAATAAATAAAATCTTAAAAAAAAAAAAAAAGAGAATTCATACATAAAATCATGTGGGTCAATTTTTTGGTAATTGTTGTAGTTATTAGGTTAGGGTTTTTTTGTTTGTTTTTGGTCTCTGGGTAAGATTTTTATCTATTGATTTCCTTTATGTAGTGCTAATATCTAACTTTTTAATTTCTCCTTGAATTTGTTTTGATAAATTCTGTTTCCTGGAAAAGTGTTCATTTTTACTTAATTTTCCTAATTGATTAGGGCAGTGTTATTCATAGCAGTATTCTTACTTTTACTTTATTCTCTTGTTTATCTGTAGTCATGTCATCCTTGGTATTCTCATGATACTGCTTATTTTCTTCTCTCTCTTCTTGGTTAGTCAGAAATTTGTTTCTTTTTCAAAGTATCAGCTTTCGGTTGCTTTTTTCAAATTTTCTGCTCTTTTAAATTTTCTTTCTCTGTTTTGAATTTATTGTTCTTTATCATCTTTACTGGACACTTAGCATACTCATTTTTAGTCTTTTTTTTTAAATAGAAGCATGTAAGGCATGCATTTGCTTTAAGTTCTACTTACAGTGTATCTCCCAAATGTTGATGTGTAGTATTTTCATTGTTATTCAGCTCTAAATATTAAAAAAAGGGTTTTTTTTGACCAGTGTTTTAAAAAAGTATCAGTTTTGGGACGCCTGGGTGGCTCAGTTGGTTAAGCGGCTGCCTTCGGCTCAGGTCATGATCCCAGTGTCCTGGGATCGAGTCCCACATCGGGCTCCTTGCTCGCCAGGGAGCCTGCTTCTCCCTCTGCCTCTGCCTGCCACTCTGTCTGCCTGTGCTCGCTCTCTCTCTCTCTGACAAATAAATAAATTTAAAAAATATATATTAAAAAAAAAAGTATCAGTTTTAAATATATTTAAAGAAATCAGTTTCTAACTTAATTCCACTGTAATCAGAGTATAATCTCTAAGATTTTAATTGTTTGGTATTTGTTGAGATTTTTATTTGTGGCTAGGTTTGAAGTCATTTTTAAAAAATAAATGTTCTGTGTGTACTCGAAAAGAGCATGTTGTCTCTACTTGGTAGGTTCAGGATTCTGCGTATGTCCATTGGATCAAGCTTTTTTTATTGCATTGTTCAAATCTTTAGAAAAATTGACTCAGATACTAGTTGTTTTATTAAAATCTGCTCTTTCATTTGTGGATTATCTATTTCTTACTGTAATTAAGTAATTTTTTTTGAGGTTAACTATTAGATCTGTACAGATTTAGAATTACCATGGTCTTTGACCCACAACTAATTTTCAGATTTTTATTCTAGGTTCATGCTTTAAATATCCTTAGAGCCTTGTTCAGAGATACACGTCTGGGAGAAAATATTATTCCGTATGTTGCTGACGGAGCTAAGGCTGCAATTCTAGGCTTTACATCACCAGTCTGGGCGGTAAGTGCTTTTGCCATTTATTTTCATTGACTTAATTATATTTCCGAGTAGGTTTTAATAAACTACTATTTATCTTTTTTGTTGGCTTTTTAGCCATAACTCTTTGTTTTCTTATTGAAGTGATTGCTTTAGAAGTTTTAGCGTATATCTTAAGCATCACAGTCAACCCTCAAGTGGTATTATATCACTTCCGTTGAAGTATAAGATTTTATAAGAACCTAATAATGTATACTTCTATTTCTCTCCTCCCAATCTTTTTTTTTTTTTTAAGATTTTATTTATTTATCTGAGACAGAGATATCACAAGGGGTAGGGTTAGAGGGAAGTGTAGAGGGAGAAGCAGACTCCTGGCTGAGGGGGGAGCCTGATATGGGACTTGATCCCAGGACCCTGGGATCATGACCTGAGCTGAAGGCAGATTCTTTTTTTTTTTTTTTTTTTTTTTTTAAGATTTTATTTATTTATTTGAGAGAGAGACAGTGAGAGAGAGCATGAGAGGCGAAAAGGTCAGAGGGAGAAGCAGACTCCCCGTGGAGCTGGGAGCCCGATGCAGGACTTGATCCTGGGACTCCAGGATCGTGACCTGAGCTGAAGGCAGTCGCTTAACCAATTGAGCCACCCAGGCACCCCCGAAGGCATATATATATATATTTTTAATATATATATAATAAATATATATATATTAAATATATAATTAATATATATATTATATATAAATATAATATATTTATATATTACATATAATATATAAATATATAATTTAAAAATATATTTTTATATATTTTTTTATATAATACATATAAATACATATAAAATACACTTTTATGTGTATTATAAACCCATATTACATTGTTATTATTTTTGTATAAATTGTCATTTATTTCTTTTTAAAAATTTACCATTTAACCATTTGAAAATGTGTAGTTCAGGGGCATGAAGTACACTTGCAGTGTTGTGCAGTCATCCCTGCTACCCGTGTTCAGAGCTTTTTCATCATCCTAAACAGGAGCTCTATGTCTGTTGAACAGCCTCCTCTCTCTCTTCCCGCTGCCTCTAGTAACCTGTTCGGTTTCCCAGACTCTATGAATTTACCTACTGTAGATACCTCATAAGTGAAATCATAGAATGTTAGGCCTTTTGTGTCTGGATTATTTCACTTAACATAGTGGTTTCAAGATAGTATGTGTCATAATTTCATTCCTTTTTAAGGCTGAGTGATATTCCATTGTGCATATATTTGACATTCTGTTTACCCACTTATCTATTGATAGGCATTTAGGTTGTTTCTTTTTGGCTACTGTGAATAATGCTGTAATGAACATTGTTATACAATTACTGAGTTTCTGATTTCAATTCTGTTGTGTCTATCATATGGTAATTCTATGTTTAACTTTTTGAGAAATGGCCAGACTGTATTCTGTAGTGGCCATGCCATTTGATTCTTCCATCAGCAGTGCCAAAGAGCTCCATTCTCCTTACATCTTTGCCAACACTTGTTAGTTTCTCTTCCGTTTCTTTGTTTTCTGATAATAGCCATCCTAGTGCGTATGAAGTAGTATCTCATTCTGGTTTTGATTTGCATTTCCCTGCTGGTCAATGATGTTGAGCTAGAAGCAGAACAACTCTTTTTTTTTTTTTTTTTAAGATTTTATTTATTCATTTGACAGAGATCACAAGTAGGCAGAGAGGCAGGCAGGGAGAGAGAAGAGGAAGCAGGCTCCCCGCTGAGCAGAGAGCCCGATGTGGGGCTTGATTCAAGGACCCTGGGATCACGACCCGAGCCGAAGGCAGAGGCTTTAACCCACTGAGCCACCCAGGCGCCCCAAAGCAGAACAACTCTTAATCTTTCTTTTGGATGCTGTGGACTCTGGGTATCAGAGTGTCAAGTAAGTGCTATAAATACACTCTATCAAAAGGTAAAAAACAACAATAGCAACAAAAACTGGTGGCTCAGTCAGTTTAGCATCTTCGGCTCAGGTCATGATCCCAGGGTCCTGAGACTGAGTCCTGAGTTGGGCTCCCTGCACAGTGGGGAGCCTGCTTCTTCCTCTGCCTCCTCCCACCTCCTACCCCCCACCCCCCGTCTTGTGCTCTCTCTCACTTTCTCTCTTAAATAAATAAATAAAATCTAAAAAAAAACCAAAGAAAAACAAAAAACAGAGGTAAAAAACAAAGGGAAAAAACCCTAAGTATTAAAATGGTGGAGGTTAAATATTCAATCACCTTTTTTCTTCTTTTTTTGGCAATATGATCACTGTCCAGAAACTTTTTTTAGACTGAGAACTCTAAAGATAGTAGACAGTACTCAGGATAGTAGTTATTGGATTTAAGACGGTTGTCTTTCCTGATTCTTGGGAGAAGCACCATGAATTTACTGTTTTCCTTCCGGAATAAAGGAGACAAACCTGTGGCTTGTGAGTGCTTGACATGTGGCTTTAAAAAAAAAAAAAGACTGGCAAAGGGAGAGGAGGAAAGAAGCTAGACCTTAATACATTACCTGCAGAATGGAGAATTTGCTAGAAAGGCAGGCCTTCCAGTCAGTGATCGGCACAAACCATTTTATAACTCTGTGATAAGCCTCTAATTGAAGGTCAGCATGTGGTAGTGTAGCTAAAGGCACAGACTCCCAATGTAAAGAGGAATCCTTAAGGTTGCCAACTTCTGCCTGGAAAATTGGGCATCTTCCTGTAAGAAAGATGAATGTCTAAAATCCTGTCTAGGAACATTGCCTAACTATTCCTGAGGACACAGTGTTTACCCTCTGCATTTACAGGAAGCAGAGCAGTACCTGTGTACCTTAAGTAGAGTCATAGAGGTAGGAATGTGGCTTGACCATCCGGAAAACTAGAGATCATAAAACTGATTGCCAGAAATATCAATATTGTTTTCGTTAAGCCATGAATTCAAGATGAACAAAGAAATGCTTTCAGAGAATGAAACCTGGTGACTTTTCCAACATTTTAGCAAAACTGAAAGTATCAAAAATGAGTGGCTGGTTTTTTTTCAAAAAAATTTTTTCTGAAACTTTTTAAGACAGTAACACGCAGGTACTGCAGAAATTTTGAAAATAAAGAAAAGCATAAGAAGGAAAGTGAAAGTCCCCTGTTAAACTATCGTATAGGTATAGCATTCTGATATATTTTCTGCCTTTCTCTTAATGTGGGTTTCATGTATGTGTAGTACTCAGATACACACATGTATCCACAGTAGACTGCGTAAGTACATGTAAGTGCTCATGTGTAGTTTTATTTCTGGGACTCTTCCACATTAACCCTGGTTTTGAAGAATCTTTTTGGGTCTTTTCAGTTTGCTGTACTAGAGGAAATAAACATCATAATGACCAATCCTGTGTCTTTAATATATTGATTGTTGTGTTTTTTTCTTATAAAAACTTAATCTAAGATAGGCCGAATTATAAATCAACATAGCCCATGAGCGTGAAGAGGGCTTCATTTTAAAACAATTAATATCTACAACAGTTTAAAGCAGCTTACCACAGGATTCTCTGTTGAGGTCATTTAGAGAATGATTTTTTTCTGAACACATGTGAAATATGGTTGAATTTACAGAAACCTAATTTGTATACATCTTCTCAGGAATGGATCTTGGGGCTAAAGGTCACTACATTTGTACTTCTGACTTTCCTGTTTTTCCATGTTGGAGAGGAAAAAAAACACACAAGTGAAATTAGCTTAATTTTGTAGTAAGGGAACATTTTTCCAATAAGCATCCATATATAATTTTATTTGTTTTTACACATTCCTCAATCTTTTGTATTGAGACCATATAAGTTTTTTACTCTCTGCCACCTCTTGGGCATTTTTAAAATATAGAGGTAAGGTATTGTTGTAAACATGTTAGGCATTAGGAACACCTATTGTGTTGCAGATGCTACAGTAAACACTACGAAATACATAAATATTTCTTAGTGAAATATTTAGGATACTTAGGATAAATAAGACACAATCATCATAATGGCTGTCTTATTGAAGATTTTCTGTGTGCCTGACATTTATTTTGAAAATCTCAGTTAATGCTTAGAAAAGACTTGTAAAGTAGATTCTATTATTATAATCCCCGTTTCCAGATAAGGAAGACAAGGCTCAGAGAGGCAAAACAACTTTGACTAAGGACATACAGCTATTATCTGTCTGACTCCAGAATTTGTGCTATTATAGGGAATGTTTTTGGTGTTACAGGAATACAGAGAAGGTGTGTTTTACCTACTTTGTAGGCTTTTGGTCCTGTTCCTTAGAAAACAAAACTGGAAGTATAATCTGGGTGCTAAGATTTTATTGAATGGTACAAACCACAGCCGCAAGAATGAAGGAATAAAGAGAAGAGGTGAGACAACGGAGGAAAGGCATTACTGAACAGGTCTTGACCTTGCCGGAAAACTGAGCTAGTTGTCTGGTCACGTGATAGATCTTCTGGGCCATGTGAAACTACCATCTCTTGGAACAGTCCCGTCTCCTCTCTCTTACTACCAAAGGTTAACACTTGGGGCATTAACACAACTTGGGCAGGGGTTGGTACAACCTTTGGGCAGGTGTGAGAGAAGGCAGTTCCCATGCCCTGTGATGTAGTGTGTCATCCGAGTCTGAAAATGGCTGGATGAGCCAGAGCCTCCATGGGTGTAGTTGGGACAGACCTGGGGTTTGAAACTGTGGCTCTCACTGCTATTGAAAAACCCTTTGTGACAGAGTTTCTAAATAGGGGAGTGAAGGCATCTCATTGATGTAGTTAAACATGGAGACTCAAAACTGGCAAGACTTACAGGGAAGGAGGAAGACTAATCTGGAAGCTATTGTAGTTATTCTGCCAAGAGGTGATGATGGCTCAGAATGGAAAAATATTAGTAAAAATGGTGACATGTGATAATCTTTGACATGTATTTTAGAGATGAAACTAGTTAAGTTAAAGAACCTGAGTGGCTTAGTCAGTTAAATGTCTGATCCCAGAGCCCTGGGATTGAGCGCTGGGTTGGGCTCCCTACTTAGTGTGGAGTCTGCTTCTCCCTCTCCCTCTGCCCCTGTCCCTCACTCGTGCTCTCTCTCTCTGAAATAAATAAAATCTTTAAAGAAAAATTATGTAAGGGTAATTTACAGGTACATATATGGGAACTGAGACACTTCTGGGCAATCCCTTTTTTTTTGTTCAGTGACTGGAAAACCTGATCTTCTTTCCCTTCATCCTCATTACAGGGCAGCTAACTCATCTTCCCAGCTTTCCCAGAAACTCCACTGAGTATGCATTTTAACATCCTACTAAGACCCACACTGGGCTTATATTTCTATCTGGGATGTCCTTAGTTGCTTCCCTCAGGCCAGCTCTGGTCTACAATATGCAGTGGGTTTCAGAGGAGGAAAAGGAGCCTTTTAGGTATTCCCAGGAGCGTGGCCATGTATCTATGCTCTGTTGGCCCCAGCGTGTCTAGGGTCTCAGGTAGTTGTGAGTTTGCCACAAAGGGGCCAGGCTGAAGGCTGTGTGGTGCTTAAATCTAGCCCTGTTCTACTCATTACACTACATGCCTTGGCATTGAGCTTTACTCACAGGAAAGGTACTTTTGAAAAAACTCATGCATAGGTGGTGTAGGGGCTGGTGGAAGCTCTGTCTCTCTCTTTGTCTCACTGTTTTGTAAGGAGGTTGCCATGATGAACTCCAGAACTTGGCTGGCCCTCCCCTTAATCGTAGGCCCAGAAATCCCAGTACAGCTTTGCTGGATTACAGATGAGGGATTTAGGACCTAAAGTTTTAAGTGTCTTTTTCAAGGTCACATGGCTAAGAAGGGATGAAAGACAAATAAGAATCCAAATCTCCTTGAATTTTTTCAGAAAGTATTTCTTTCTACTGTAAACTGGCACCATGTACACTAGACAAAATATATCCTATTACACGCAGATCCCATTCTCAGGGATGTGACCATATATTGAGGGCGAAGGTGTAACGTGTATAAGTGACTATACCACATAGTGATTGCTCATGGGAGGCTCTGCATTTATCATCTAAAACTATTTGTCAAGGGAGCATTGTGTTATATAAGAAGAGCCATACTTACATAAGGAAAATGTATTATCTATACATATACACATGTGTACACACGTCTGCTCACACACACACACACACACACACACACTGCTTTGTGAAACCCAATTTTGTTTTCTTTTACTAAATCCTTCTATGTTCTACACAAGTCTATGTGGTTAGCTTTTCCATGCTAGAAATGAAAAGTATATGTACTTAGTGAATAGAAGGGAAAAAATTGATAGCCATTGTAGCTGAATATCAAGTCCTTATCAACCATATGTTGGGGGCTTGATGGAGAAGGTAGTAAGAAAACAGGAAGGTTTTCTGGTATTTTCCTTATGATAAGGATTAATTATAGCCAAAGTTATTTGGCAGCCATTCTATTCTGTCCATTTTTCACTTTGCTACTATTTTTTTCTATTGTTATTCTCCTTTTTACTTGTATTCTCCTTGATCCGTCCTTCCCAAGCGGGGCACGTTTTCCTTGTTACTATGAAGAGTTTTTCAAGATATATTGGCGCTGGTAATGACCCTACCCACATTGATAAGGTACCAGTGGTTCATATTACCATCTTCTATCAGTGACTTAGGAGTTGGTAATGCAGTTTGTCAGTCCGTCTCCATCTCTCTCCCAGTTGTATGTCTGCATCATTTCCTTCCTTTATTAGCTTTATAATGGATGGGAACAAAACATATGGATGAAATATTAGAAAACAAAAAGGAGTACTTTAACCAGATGTCCTGGAACCATTTATACTATTGTAGCAAAACATAGGGACACTCTCCTATCTTTAAGTAACAAGTAGTGTCTTCCATGCTAGTTATTTTCTCTATATTCACATTAATGTTTTTAATGTTATGCTATATAACTTATACACATTTAAAATATCGAGTATATATTTCAACATATGAAAATCAATATAATACACCATATGAATAGACTAAAGGACAAAACCACATGAGCATCTAAGCAGATGCAGAAATCCAAACACCATTTCATGTTATAAATGCTCGATAAAACTGGGAATGGAAGGGGACTTTCTCAAACTGACAGAGGATATCAATGGAAAATGTAGCTAACAACACACTGATGGTAAGACTGAAAGCTTTCCTCCTAAGATCAGGAATAGGACAAGGATATCAACTCTTGCCATATCTATTCAACATTGTACTAGAAGTTGTATGTAGGGCAATTAGGCAAGAATAAGAACTAAAAATCAACCAAATTGGAAAGGGAGATGCAAAACTTACCTATTTTTCAATGACAGTCTCCTATATAGAAAATCTTGAGGAACACACACAAACACTCACACACATACAAAACCATTAAATAATTAATCATTAACAAACAAGTTCATCAAGGTTGTTGGATGCAAGATTAATATATAAAAATCAATTGTATTTTTATACACTAGCAACGAAGAATCCACAAGTGAAATTAAGAAAAGATTCCATTTGTAATAGCGTCAAAAGGAATAAAGTACTTAGGGATACTAAGTACTATTTAACAAAGTAATATTCTATTTAAGAAAAGAAATTTAAGACTTCTATGCTGAAAATTACAGAATATTTTTGGAAAGAAATTGAAGAAGGCTTAAATGAAGTAGAAAAACACTTCATGTTCATGGACTAGAAGACCTCATATACTGTTAAGATGACAATACAATGTTAAAATGACAATACTCCCCAAATTGATCTACAGATTCTATCTATCTATAGTCAATATATATTAAATATGTCAATATATATAAAAATATATCAATATATCAATTCAATATATATTAAAATCCCATCTGAATTTTTTGAAGGTCTTGACAAAGTGATTGTAAAATTCAGATGAAAATGCAAGGGACTCAGACTAGCCAAAACAATCTTGGGGGGAAAAAAGAGGACTCACATGCTCAAATTTCAAAACTTATGACAAAGGCAACAGTAATCAAGATAGTGTGGTACTGGCGTTAGAATAGACATTTATAAATCAATGTAATAGAAGTAAGCATCCAGAAGTATGCTTTACTAAAGCTAAAACTTTAAAAGTATGCCTTACTAAAACTAAAATGTTTTACTAACATTTAGTAAAAAAGACAATTCAGTGGTGGAAAGAATAGTCCGTTCAGCAAATGGTACCGGGACAACTGAATGTACTACATGTGGAAGAATCAGCTTCCTTCCTGTCTTAAACCATATTAAAAAAATAACTCAAAATGGATTAAACTCCTAAATGTAAAAGTTAAAATGGTGAAGCTTTTAGAAGAAATTAACTGTCAATCTTTGTGACCTTGGATTAGGTAAGTTTCTTAGGTATGACACCTAGAGCACAAGCAGCAAAAGAAAAGTGATAAATTAGACTTGATCAAAATTTAAAATGTCTGTGTTTCAAAGGATACCATCAAGAAAATGAAAATACAACTGATAGAATGGGAGGAAATATTTGCAAATCATGTATCTGATATTTGGTTAGTATATAAAATATATGAAGAACTCTTTTTTTTTTTTTTTTAAGTAGGCTCCATGCCCAGCGTGGAGCCCAAAATGGGGCTTGAAGTCATGACCCTGAGATCAAGACCTGAACTGATGAAATCAGGTTGGATGCCCAACCGACTAAGCTACCCAGATGCCCCAGCATATATAAAGAATTCTTAAAACTCAGTGAGAGAAATTACGGCAGCCCAGTTAAAAAACGGGCAAAGAATTTGAAATTATTTCTCCAGAAAACATATGTGAATATATAATAAGCACATGAAAAAGGGCTTAACCTCATTATTTAGTAGGGAGATGCAAATCAAAACCACAATGAGATACCATTTCACATCCATTTAGAATAGTTATAATAAAAAAGATGGACAATAACAATTATTGGGGAACATTTGGAGAACTGGTGAAATCGGAACCCTCATACATTGCTGGTGCAAATGTAAAATGGTACCACCACTTTGGCAGGTCCTCAAAAGTACAGTTACTGTTACTAGGAGGAGAGTCTGCATTGTGTAAATGGAGATCTTGGTTCTTGGATTCCCCATGAAAGATTTACATGAGGAACCACACTTGGATCAAGACAGCCAGAAGGAAAGTAGCAGGCACAAAGCAGTTTATCAAGGATGTTACACTCTCAAGGTGGGAGATTGGGCAGGCTTAGAGGTGGCAGCTATACTGGGATTAGGGCTACCTTTTCTTTTTATGTTTGCATAGGTTGTAGGTCACAGCTAGGGCAGTCTCCGACTGAGGTTGTTTCCAATCAGACAAGGGATTTTCTCTCTGGCTGTTCCCATTCACTTCGTAAAGCAGTCCTCTAAGTTTTGATTAAGGGGTGCCTTGGCACTCGTGCTCTTTCATCTCCCGGAACTCCTATTTTAGCTTGACTGCATCTGGCAGCCTTTGTTAGAAAGTTTGGTTTAGGGCAGGATGGAATTTGTGCTTCTATTTTTCTTTTTTTGTTTTTGTGCGATCCCTGAGAGGGGGCAGGATTTTTGTATGACTTTACCAAGTCATCTTAAACCCAAGATCTTTGGGCACTAAGTCAGTAGACCAGGTGAGAGATAATCAAGATCTGGACTAGGGGATGATCTCGATCATGGCTAGAGGCCATGTTCACAGTGTAACAGGACAGATTGATTTGTTGTTTAGGGATATTAGGGCATGTGGTAGGTGCTTCGTTAATGTTTGTTGTTGTGGAATGAGCGTATGTGAACTTGTCCAATTTTAGGTCTCATTGCAGTATTGGTATGAATTACTCTACTTTGGTATGAACTGTAGTCCACTCCTAGAGTTAACCATGCATGAACTGAGTCAGCCTTGGGCTTCTAGAGGAGAGGTTGCAAACCGGTGGCGGATAGGTCAAATCTAGCCTACAACTATGTTTTATTTGGCCTCCTCAGTGTTTGTTGTTTGTTTTTTTTTTTTTTCCCCTTTAATTTGTTGCCAACATTTCAAAATAGTGAGATTTCACATAAAAACTGGGTTTTCTGGCTTCTCTTGAAAAGGCAGATCTGGCAACACTGGGCTTACATCCCCTCCTGCAACTCAGCTAAAGCTGAATAGTGACTGAATTAGTCCCAGTCCTGTGCTGCCCCTGCCACTCACTGGTCCCTGTGGGCATTTGAGTTTGTGACCCTTGCAGCAGTGGTTGCAGGCAACTATACGTAAATCTTCCATTGTTACTTTTAATTACCTTTCTTCTTATGTTGCTGTTTGAACATACCATATGATTATGAGCCCTATTTCATTAGAATATAGGTTCTGTGTTGGCTATAAGTGTGTCTTCTAGATATTCTCCATGATGCTGGTATCATGCTTACACACTGTAGGGAACTCAATACGTATTTATACATCTCTGCTCTGATTTGGCAAGGTAATCGAGGAGGCCCAGTATGCCGTGGCATTCCACACAGTTTTATGATCCAACAAAACATCTTGACACATTAGTTTGGAAATATGTATCTCTATTATTACATTTTTTAAAAAGATTTTATTTACTTGTTTGTCAGAGAGAGCATGCACAAGCAGGGGAGAGGCAGGCAGAGGGAGAAGCAGGCTCCCCTGCTGAGCTAGGATCCTGATGTAGGACTGGATCCCAGGAGCCTGGGATCATGACATGAGCTGAAGGCAGACGCTTAACCAACTGAGTGCCCCAGGCATCATCATTATTATTATTATTTTGAAGAAATGACTTATGTTTATTAATGATAGTTCCCTCTTATTTTTCTTAACCAGTTGTCTCAGATGAATATAGGGCTAAAATTCATTAAATTACTACATTGTGGAGTTAATAAACAGTGTTTTGGACATTGATTATTTTCTTGGCTGTATTAATTAATGTGGATTGAGTAAGGTCTTATAAGTATTTCCATAGGTAAATGATTACAGAAAATAAGTAGAAAGAGCTGAGCTCTTTCAATATCAAGGGATATTCCTTGTCAGAAACAATACAGGAAAATGAATTTTTAAAAAATAAGGTTATTTGATGATTCAAGGACAAAAAAATAAAATAGTTGGTAGTTAATGTTAGAAGTACAGGAAAGAGTGTGTTGTGTGCATGTGGTTGGATTACAGGGCTTAGTGTAAGAGGAAGTCATTGAGTCAGTTACTATACAGTTTTTGAAAATTATTTCATGAACACAAACCATATTTGCTTTAGCCCCACATTAGCCAATTGGGTAAGGACTTTGAATGTCAAGTTTGAACATTGTAAATGTTGGTTTCATGCCATGTATATTTCTTAACCCTTAGTGTGCATTATTTTTACATTAGGTGAGAAATTCATCCACACTTCTTTTTAGTACCTTGATCACAAGAATATTTGGAGTTAAAAGGGGAAAGGATGAACTCTCCAAAAAAAATAGGTAAGCTTCATCTAATGCTAACTTTACTTTTTACAAAATATTGTCCTGGCCAAAAATAATTTTTGGAAATTTGCTTACTTTTATGGATTCATCTAGAGGATAAAACTATTAAAATGCTATGGTAAATTAACCTAGGCTGCCAAATTCTAAGCTCTTGGTTAAAAATATCTACTGTTTAAATAAGTGGACCTTTCAAAGCAACAAAAATACAGCAAGGTAGCAAGGGCTGAAATGTTGAGCTTGTTTCTAAGTGCAGCAGCTGAAGTTTTTTTCTTTCTTTGCATTTTCAGGTATTCCTGAAATGTCTTAAATTGCTTTTTCTTGATGTGCTAACCAAGTACTAGCTTGTATAGTATCTTTGCTTTTTTCTGTAGCCAAGGGGAGCAGTTACAGATAGATGCTGGCCACACGGAATAACCAATTCTTTTTTTACTTTTAGGTCTTCAGTATTATGGTTTTTCTTTAAGATGTTTTCTTTAAGATGTTTAAGGTTTTGTTTTTTTTTTAATGTCTGAAAGGAGACTTATTGAAACACTTTAATGATGCACAAGTCTAAAGTACAAGTTCCTTTTGTTGGTCTTTAAAGAAGAGAAGTTTTGAATAGTTGTTTCTTCAGTACTTGGGAAGATTTGATGGTAGTCTAGTGGCTTGCAAAGGTTGACACTAGATGTCACTGTCGTTGCATGTTTACTTACTTTCTTTACTTAATTTAGGATCCAAATAGGCCCCATACTTTCTCTTGATGATCTGTAGATAACTAAGGCCCTATTGCTCTCCTACCTAAAAAGGCTGATAATCACATTTTTAATTTAGGTTTTAAGCTATTACTTGTTAAAATATTTTCTTGTGATGGAAGTGAGTTTTAGGAATTAGAAAATGTCATGAAATATATTTTATGATGCATGGTTGATAATTCTAATGAAACTTACTGATAGTTCTGAATTGTCATTTAAATTGCTACTTATCACCCAATGAAATTTAACAAATATTTAAAAAGAAACCAACGGCTATAAGGATGAATTCCCTGAGTGTATTCCAGAAATACTGAAGAGTTGTTGTTGTTGTTGTTGTTTTAATCAAGTTGTATTTTTTTTTAAGATTTTATTTATTTATTTGACAGAGATTACAAGTAGGCAAGAGAGGCAGGCAGGGAGAGAGAGGAGGAAGCAGGCTCTCCGGGGAGCAGAGAGCCCGATGTGGGGCTCGATCCCAGGACTCTGGGATCACGACCTGAGCCAAAAGCAGAGGCTTTAACCCACTGAGCCACCCAGGCACCCCTCAAGTTGTATTTTTAAAATAATGCTAACATTATTCCTTTGAAAGGATGATTACGATTTTTACTATTTAGCTAGATTCTAAAGAAGTTTTTCCTCTCAGTAGTTTGAAATCACTAATATTTGTTTCTCCTTAGCTTTCTTTGTTAATAATTCTAAAAAGTATTAAGGTTTAGTTCAAAACAGTTTGGTCATGTTAAAAGGCCATGATAAATAATGGCATCAATAAAGTATGAGATAATTAACAGTGAAATTAATGTTTAAAACTGAACGTGACAGTGAAGAAATGCTTTTTTCCCTTTTACTTTTTAGAAAGTGAGTGATTCTCAGATGTGTATACAGATTTTACTATGTATAGGAGAAAATCATCAGATACATTCCATTTAGGTTACATCTGAAGGAGGGTAGAAGGTTAACACAATGAAACCACACAGCTTTAATTGTTTTGCCAAAGGCATGCTGATGGGACCTGCCATTATGAATTCATTCTTCTTAGATGGGGAAGGTTACAAAATATGTAACTTTCCTAGAAAGAGGGAAATGGAATATTCATATAATTGTTTTGAGTGAAGTTGAAAGGTGAAATGAAGGAATTAAGAAATTACTAATTTTTTAAAAATGTGATGAACATGCTTGGTAAGAAAGAGCCTTTATTAATCTGAAGATTGGTCTATATCATTATGTATACAAGGCTTCTGTTCTCTGTTTAGTTCTTAAAGAGTATGGAAGTTTCCTGGAAGTATCCACTAGATTTGCTCTTCAAAACCTCTAGTGTCTTAAATTAGCTGTTATTTGTAGTGGTTATTCTATTCGTAGTTTGTTTAATTATGTCACTTTAAAAAAAATGTTTATAGTCCTGTTCCCTACAATATTAACTCCCTGAGGGCAGAAACTTTGCCATCTATTCTGTGATATATAATGGGTATTTTTTTTAAAAGATTTTATTTATTTATTTGACAGAGAGAGAGAGAGAGAGAGAGATGAGAGAGAGAGAGAGATCACAAGTAGGCAGAGAGGCAGACAGAGGGAGAGGAGGAAGCAGGCTCCCTGCTGAGCAGAGAGCCCGAAGCGGGGCTCTATCCCAGGACCCTGAGATCATGACCTGAGCTGAAGGCAGAGGCTTAACCCACTGAGCCACCCAGGCGCCCCTATGATGGGTATATTAAGAATACTAGTAATAATGAGATCTTGTTGATGGTGTACTCAACTGTCGAATAACTACGCTCAGCTGATGAGATGCCACAGGCCAGTTAAGTCCTCTTTCCCAGCCACAGATTGTTCTGCACAGGGTTTCGCAAATGTATGCTCTTGGTCAGAAGGGAACTGGTCATAAAAAGAAATCTGCCTTTCCCATCTAGTGAGAAAAAATGTCTATCTTGGAGTAAACAGACTTGGTTTCTAGGCATTTTGTTGCCGCTAGAGATGACCTTAATAGACTCCCTTATCCTCTTTGTACTTCAATATCTCCATCTATGTAACAGGAATAATAAGATCTGTGCTCTGTACTCGTAGGGCTGTGGTGGGGATAAAACAAATGATTAACCGTTCACTTTTTTTTTTTTTAAATGTTGGAAGTTGTAGTCCTGGGTGGCTCAGTCAGTTAGGCATCTGACTCTTGGTTTCAGTTCAGGTCATGATCTCAGGGTCCTGAGATCCAGCCCCAACTGGGGCTCTGAGCTCAGCACAGAGTCTGCTTGTCCCTGTCCCTCTGCCCCTCCCCTGTCTCACATGTGCTTTCTCTCAAATAAATAAAATGTTAAAAAATAAAAAAAAAATAAAATGTTGGAAGTCCTACACAATTAGAGACAGAGTTTACTTTTTTTCTGTTACCACTTCTGTTAAAGTGCTCATTCCATCTTAGAATTACACTGTAATTTTTGAGGACAGAGTCAGTATCTTATCCATTTGTATACCTGGCACCTACCATATGTGTGGCATAGAATAGGCACACAAAAATAGTTGCTTAAAGAGCAAGTAAATTTTGTTATTAGAGGAGAGATAAGAAATCTGGTTTCTATTCCTTGCCTTTGTTGCCATATAGACACGATTATCAACTGAGACAAATTAGTTAACCTCTCTGGGCCTTGGTTTTCTCCGAGATAAGAGATTTAGACCATCCTGGAGGTCTCTTATTTTTATAAAATACTAAGCTACGTCTTTATGTAATTGTTACTAAAATTGTGGGTTTAGTGAACTGCTCTATTCCCAGTTCCTCATACCGTACCTGCCTTGTAGTAGGGACAAGGAGCCCTGGTAATGACTGGACTATAGAGCTCTTTAGTCTTGTTCTAGATGTGTTCCTTGGATTATGAAGAATGAGAAGACTTAAGTTGCACTTGATTTTTTAAAAATAATGTTACAGCATTTTAATTTGCTAAGTCTCTTTTCCTTTCATTTATTTCCCCCTGACTGACTTGGCCTGACAGAATGAATCTTTGATCCCACGCAGAAGCAGAACCTGCACAGCTCTGTGATCTGGGCAGTGTGCTAGGCTTTCCAAAATGGCCTCCATCTGCAGTGTCGTGAGTGGCCGCCCCGCGATAGTTCCTCGTTCCTTAAAGGGCAGGGGCTAAACCAATGTGATCTTTAACTCTAGGTCTTTCTCTTTAGCTTCTGCAGGTATTACCTTCAACTACTCTAGTTTCAGGTAAATGACAAATGTCAATATATAGCAGTCTGAAAACTTTATTTTAGATTTTGCCAAAGCTTCATTTTGGTCCTCAGTGTAGACAGTATTCTGTAGCTCTTGCTTCCTCTGTGTATTGTATTTTATTTTTATCTATTTGTTTATTTATTTTTTTGAGAGGGAAAGAGAGAGAATGTGTGTGCACGCATGTGTGTGAGTGGGGGAAGGGACAGAGGGAGAGAGAGATTCTTAAGCAGGTTCCATACCCAGCACAGAGCCCAGCACAGTGCTCCATCTCAGGATACTGAGTGCATGACCTAGGCCACATTTAAGAGTCAGTCACTTAACCAGTTGAGCCACCCAGGTGCCCCTCTCTCTTCATGTTAAATCGGTTAGTCAGTCAATGAGAATTTGTAAGCATGTGTCATGAACTCATTACTGAGACAGTAGAGGAGTACATGAGAAGTATAACACTTGGACCTCGCCTAAGGAGCTTACATTTTAGCTAAGGGAACAAAAATTGCTATTTGCTGGGACGCCTGGGTGGCTCACTTGGTTGGACGACTGCCTTCGGCTCAGGTCATGATCCTGGAGACCCGGGATAGAGTCCCGCATCGGGCTCCCAGCTCCACGGGGAGTCTGCTTCTCCCTCTGACTTTCTCCTCGCTCATGCTCTCTCACTGCCTCTCTCTCAAATAAATAAATAAATAAAATCTTTTAAAAAAAACTGCTATTTGCGAAAGATATGAGTAGAAGACAATTTGTAATAAGTGGCTGCACAGTGTGACATGAGTACCAGATGCGCTAGAAAATCATTAGTGGGAGAGCTGCATGGAATATTCGGGGGAAGTAGTGTTCCTTATAAAGCTTTGGGAATGAGTAGATCTGGGGTACATGGAAACAGGTAGGTTGAAAGATGGAACGATAGAATAATCTTGTTTTTTGTGTTGTTATAATAATCCCTATTCTGTCTTGTTAGAGAAAGCTCATATTTAAATTGATAGCTTGGGATGGTTTAGCACAGTCTCAGAAAAATATGCTTATAAAAGCTGGTCCAAGTAAAATAATTTCTAATGACTGTGTTAAGAGATGTTGAATTGTATTTATTTCACTTTCCAGGGTGTAAACTAAAGACAATTATTTTAGTTATTTCTCCTAACATCTTAGTTGTATAGGTCTGGAAGGATCCTCCGAGGGTCATCTGATCTGGTCTAGCCTCTGCTTATAGATGGAATTTGAAGCAGTTTCCAGACAAACTGGCTTCTTTCCTGTTCTTCATGTTTTCTAGGAAAAGAGATTCCACAAGTTTCTGTGGTTACCCACTCCATTGTTTAGGAAATAATTGGATTCTCAAAATTGAAATTGAGAGCTGTAGGGCAATTGGGTTTTTATATTTTAGAGAATGTAATTATTAGAATTCAGAATAGCTTATTTGCTTTGAACTATATAATAGTTTGCAGCAAGAGCCTATTTGGACAAACTGAAAATCAAAATTTTCTTTGACTGTGGCCAGGATAATCTTAACATCCTCAGACCCAAAGGATTCTCATTTTCTCCATTTAAAAGGCATTTATTATGCGTTTCCTCTGGGCCAGGCCCTCTGTCGGGCACTGAGATCCAAAGATGAATCAGACGTGTGCTTGGCGCTGGGGAAACTGGCCGTCTCATGAATACCTATGGTTCTCTGCTGCAGTGTGATCTCTGTTACACGGGTGCAGAAGGAAAGGGTAGCCTGCATACCTTCAGTGCCTGTTTGTGTGCTTGGCATGGCTAGATCCTTTGTGGGTGTCTAATTTAGCCTCCACCATAGTCATGCAAAGTAGAGAGTCATCCTAATTTCACAGAGGAGTAAACTAAGGTTAGTCAGTTGTAGTTATTTGCCCGAGGCCATACAGCCAGCAAATGGCAGAACTAGAACACAGGTTAAGTTCTGTTTGCAGAGTGCATGCAGATTTACACACCAGTGCACATTAGCCCCTCATGAGCAGCGAGTTACCTTTTTAGAGTCTGCTTTAGGTTTTACATTTGTAGTCAGACCGTGGGAAATGAACCACTTCACCTAGGATCTCAGTGTAGAGTAAGACTCTCCCATCTCCCATATGGCCTGTTGGTTTTAGGAGGAAAGGTGGGAGGGGGTCAATGGAGAAACTTGGTCTGAGGTGACTAGGAGACCCTTTCTTTGGATGGCAGAAGACTTTGTATGCCTTTGTCCCATGGATGTTCTCTTCCTAGGGAACTTAACACTCCATTTTCTTGCAGATAGAGGTGAGGGAAGAGCACGTCACAAGGCTTCTAATGTCCTACTATAGCATTAGGAATGTAGAAATCTTAGTTTTCTGGTTGGCAAGTAGGCGATGAATTAAATTACCTCAACAGGATATCCGTGTGACTAGAAGACATTTACCTCTTGTGTTCAATGATAGTTTAGTGCTATAGGGAGAGGATTTGGGGGTTTTATGTTGATCCTTGTCTAAGGTATGATGTCTTCTAGGCTTAACATAATGGTTTTCAAGTCTGTGCTTTTATTTTTCATTCATATCTTTAACAGAAATGATAGGGGCGCCTGGGTAGCTCAGTTGGTTAAATGCCTGCCTTTGGCTCAGGTTCTAATCCCAGGGTTCTGGGATCGAGTGCTGGGTTGGGCTCCCTGCTCCATGTGAAGTCTGCTTCTCCCTCTGCCCCTCCCCTCCACTTGAACTCGCTTGCTCTCTCCGCCCACCCTCTCATGTGCTCTCTCAAATAAATAAATAAAATCTTTTAAAAAATGATAATTATAGCTGTTACTAGTTTTGGGGTGTTTTTTTTTAGATTTTTTAAAAAATTTATTTATTTGTCAGAGACAGAGGGAGAGAGAGCAAGCGAGCACAGGCAGACAGAGTGGCAGGCAGAGGCAGAGGGAGAAGCAGGCTCCCTGCCGAGCAAGGAGCCCGATGTGGGACTCGATCCCAGCACGCTGGGATCATGACCTGAGCCGAAGGCAGCCGCTTAACCAACTGAGCCACCCAGGAGTCCCAGCTGTTACTAGTTTTTATCTTTGAGAGGACCTAAGGTGAAAATTGAGGTGTGGAAAAGTTGAGCGATTCGCTGAAGGTCACACAGGTGGTGCCAGAAATGAATTTAATGATTACTTTTAGCTCACAGAAAGCTCAACTAGAACATTTTTAAAAAACCAGCTGATTATTTATAAGTGGAGTTTCTGTTGGCAACAATAATACTAGTTGGGATTCAAATAATTTGACATTAAATTAAGAGCCCCAGTGTTTTGATATGGTCTGGAGGTGTCATTCATGCATTTTCCACAGTTGTTCAAGAACATTCAGTCTGGTTCTTTAGGCTGAGTTGATAAATGAGTATTTTTGGGGACTGAGAAGTAAAGTACATGTCTTATGTAACCTTTGTTGAGAAGTCCTTAAAATCAGAATTTAAGTCTATACTGCCACTTTGGCCTACTGGAGGGTTTCATGTTTCAAGTTTTTGTTCATTCTTAGGTTCATGGATCATAGGTAGGAAAACCAAATAAAAATTTTAACCAAAAAAGAAGCTCTTAAAAAGAAATATGTTCATGAACTTGAAGCTGGAATTAGTCATTGTGTTCTTAAGTATTGACTCTTGCATGGACCAAGTATTCTTTGTTCCTAAGTACTGCTTCAGGCCATTGCCTCCTTTAATAACTGAGGCATTGTCGCTGTAGTTTGAGCGCGTCCTATGGAATTTTGGCAGTGCGTGCATCCTCTCTCTGCATCTTAGTAAAAGCACGAGTAAATATTTTTCCTTAGCTTTGGTATTTTTGTAGCTTACATTTTATATGAACCAGACTAATATAATGTAATACCAGGATTACATAATTTAAGACGTCAAGATTGCTTCCAGGACTATGAGATAAAGTCTTCCTTTATCAGGGGTTTTACAAGCAGTATTTGTTGCTCATTCAGTACCTGTAGAGAAATACCACAGACCTATTTTCCAAATGAGAAAATGGAGTCAAAGAGGTTAAAGCCAGAGGGAATTGTTTCTTTAGAACTTGGGTAACATTTTTTCTTTATTCAGAGCTTGGTCCTTATAACTACTGATTTTAGTAATGTATAGGTTTAGAAATCCCAGGAATTTCCAGTTATTCTTGTTACATACCGAATTTTTTAATAGAATGAATAAATTTTTTTTCACTGAATACTTATTATTGTACCTTGGCACTCTAATATATACAGAAGTAGTTTATAACACAGTCTTGGATTCTAAGGAGTTCATCATTTATTGAGAGAGAAGACATATGAACTAGTTTAGGAATAATGAGTATAAAACTCCCTGGTACTGTCTGAGGATAGGGGATCAGAGGAGGATGAGGTTGAGCTCCATGCAGGAGTCAGGGCTTAATAAGGATGGCAAAGATTTGGACAGGTGGGGAGGAGAATGTGATGGAGATATTCATTCATTCACTCATTCATTCTTGGAGCAAGGATTCACTGACCCCTACTCTATTGTAAGCATCATACTACGTTCTGGGGTTTTATCAGTGAGTAAAACAGTTAAGCCAGGGAGGCTGGCTTGAATTGTACATGACATTAGGAATCATTTAGAAGTTTTTGTATTGTAGTATTCCATAATAAAAGCATTGGTTTTGGAATCATTTGAGAAGAGATTTCACTCTGTGTCCCTGGCAGGTGGGATTGGCGAATATGATGCAAAACCCTGGAAGAGAGTTACTTAAAAATAACTTGTAGGGCGCCTGGGTGGCTCAGTTGGTTAAGCGACTGCCTTCAGCTCCGGTCATGATCCTGGAGTGCCAGGATCGAGTCCCGCATCAGGATCCCTGCTCAGCAGGGTGTCTGCTTCTCCCCCTGACCCTCTCTTCTCTCAAGCTGTCCCTCTCTTTCATTCTGTTAAATAAATAAATAAATAAATAAAATCTTTAAAAAAACACACACACAAAACTCGTAGTCTCTGCAGATTGTTAAAGCATAGTTCTAACTTGGTGTGGCTATTTTGGCATTTATTCTTTTTGTTATTTCTAAATTAGTAGAAGGGAATATTAAAAGGGACTATGTCTTCTGTTTTAAGGATTGCTAATTTCCTCAAGATACCGAAAGCTATTTAGTGAAAAATAGATTCTGTGCAGCGCCTGGGTGGCTCAGTGAGTTAAGCCTCTGCCTTTGGCTCAGGTCATGATCTCAGGGTCCTGGGGATCGAGCTCAGCTGAGAGTCTGCTTTCCTCTCTCCCTCTGCCTGCCTCTCTGCCTACTTGTGATCTCTTTCTCTCTGTCAAACAAATAAATAAAGTCTTAAAAAAAAAAGGAAAAGAAAAATAGATTCTAGAGTCAAGTTTCAGAAATATTGAATTAAATAAAAATTTATGACAATTTCTTGGGGCAGTTCATATGCTATATTTTGTGAATCTTTAATAGTGGGATGTGACATGTAGTATTTCCCCAAATTATTTGAAAGGGAAAACTCTCTTTCTCTCTCTTTTTTTATTTTTATTTTTTAAAAATTATTTTATTCATTCATTTAACACAGAGAGAGAGAGACAGCAAGAGAGGGAACACAAGCAGGGGGAGTGGAAAAGGGAGAAACAGGCTCCCTGCAGGGAGCCCGACATGGGGCTCGATCCCAGGACCCCTGGACCATGACTTGAGCGGAAGGTAGATGCTTAATGACTGACCCACCCAGGTGCCCCCCTCTCTCTCTTTTATAAAGATTAATTTTTTTTATTTGAGAGAGGGGTTGGGGGGAGAGGGAGAGAGAATCTCAAGTGACTCCAAGCTGAGCTTGGAGCCCAGCACAGGGCTCTTTCTCATGATCCCAAGATCATGACCTGAGCAGAAGCTAAGAGTCAGATGCTTAACCCACTGAGCCACCCAGGCATCCCTCTCTCTCTCTTAAAGAACGTCTATTACCATCTTGTGTTCCATCCAACCTAGTTAAGGGTGGCTGCTATGGGTAACTGATAAAGGCAGGTGGAAGGCATGTTTCTGATCATTAGGAGCAGCACCATCTGTGAGAAGGAAAGATAATCATTTCAAGATTTATCTCAGCAGGGACAGAAAAAATTAGTTTTAGTTGCAGTTAAATATACTGTAAATTATCCCAAGTTGTCAGATAAAAATTCAAAATAGCACCCTAACTTATAGTAGATAGTGAATAAATATGAATCAATAAAAATTTCATAATCTTAGACTGTTTCAAATCTTATGATATTTAAAGTGCCTCTTTGGGAGAGAGAACTTTATATTCTACATCAGAATCTTCTACCATTTTGTCAGAAGATGTCCATTTTCCCAAATCATTGGTATGGGGATGAGGTCAACTCCAAACCATTAGAGTGTGATGTATGTTCCTGTGGGGAGAGAGGAACAGAATAGTAACCAGCTTTGAAATATAATAGGTAAGGCTTTAGGATCTACTCATGTAACTGAGTTTTCTACCTTTGGACTATATGTCTTTCTAGTAAATTAAGAAGCATATTCTGTTGTTGTCCCTCATCTCCCAAATCATAGCTCCATTTGTTAATATTTAAACAGAAACTTGAAATAATTTAGACTTGTCCACAGTTAGAATGCTTTCGACTGCAAGTAACAGAAAACTGCAATCAATATTTAAAGAATAAAGAGAAGTTATTATCTCACATATAACCAAGAAGTTTTAAGGGGGATTGATTCATTCTAGGTTGATAACATCATCAAAGACCCAGGGGGGTTTTTTGTTGTTTTTTTTTTTTCATTTTTCTGCTGTGTCATTCTTGATGTGACAGTGTTGGCCCCAGGCAAGCTTCCTTCATGGTTGCGAGATGGCTGCAGTTCCAGCCATCACATCTAGATGCAACAGTGTCTAGGCGTAATATCCAGTGGCCTTGTCTCTCTGTTTTTAAGCGTGACAACACCACCTCCTATATATTCCCATGCTCTCAGTCCCACACTCTGCAGTCTTCCCTTTACATCTTTTGGCCAGAGTTAACATCATAGCGTGCCCCAACTTATCCCTGACAAAGGAAATGGATACACCATAATTATCTTAGACTAATCAGGATTCTCCAGTTGGGTTTGGGATTGGTGCCAGTCTTCCCTAAAGCATATCCAAGCATATTAAGCGTATCAGAGAAGGGTATATACCAAACCAAACTCAAACACTGTTAAAAGGAAAGATGGGGTGGGGGAATGAATTTTTAGTAGGCAACTAATGAAGTCTGCTGCTACATTCTTCTAGGCTATTTCAAAAGCTTTGAAAATGCTTTCATTAGGAACAACGGCTTAATAGGACGATAAGTGGTATATGTAGTATTTTAGTCTAATAGGAAAATGTGGTTTTTTTCCCCTTTACTTATGCAATGCCTTCATGTAATTTTAAAAGATAAGAAGTAGTACAAGTGTGTCTGGCTATGCGGTTATATATAATTCATTACTGTAAACAAGCTTGCGTTAGAAAAATTTTACTCAAGAACAATGTGTATGTCTTTACACAAGAAAAAAGTTTTGTAGAGCATTAAAATAGAGATTCTGAATAAAATATAATCAACTTCTAAGTCAGAAAATGCTACTCTGCGATGTGAGATGTCTCCCTGGTTCATGGCTAATCTCTAATAAGCTAACAGAATGCCAGCACTGGTTTTCATTAGAAGCTCCAGTTCATTTTGGAATGTGACCTCCATATTACAACATTGATGTTGTTATTGTGAGACCAACTGGGGGGAAGTCAAATGCTCTTTCTAAATTTATTGGAATTGGTACTTAATTATTTTCATTTATTAACCAAAAAAATCCCTATTTCATTTAAATCGTGTGTTATATTTTGATGTACTTTTTTTGGCCTCTGAGATTAAATTAGGCTGTTTGTTCTAAACAGTCTCCCTTTCTCTATCTGCCAAGTGTCTTTCTTTCGTCTCCTCCAAACTGTCACTGTCTTGTTTGTACAAACTGCCTCTGCGGGAGTAGACCATGGAGCTGCCTGGGTCAGGGCAAACGGAAGATGGAGTCAAACTAGCTACGTCTGATGAGGATCATTAAGCCTGATTCATTTTGTGACTCTTGGAGGCCTAGGGTTTTCTATTCTATAAGCAAAATTCTAGAGCCAGCCATTGCTTTGAGTACATCTTTGTGCTTCTTGTATTTATCTCTGTGATCGCTCAGGCTGTGGACAGCTGATCTAGATACATATAAATGGCTGGTTACACACTTCCTCCCCCTGTTAACCCGCTTGATCCTCTCTTTCACCCTCTGCAGTCAAAGTCCCCCTCAGCCATTGGTTCTGGCTATAATTGGTGGCCTGTTTTGGTGACCCAACAGTTTCTTTTTCTTCATTATTTATTCAACAAAAATGCTTCCTAGGTTCAAGGCTCTGAGCACTGAGAGGAGTACAGACATTACAAAATATGCTTTAAATGTCTGAATAACAGTCAAAGAGATAAGACTCAACTCAACTGTAATGCAAGGTGGAAAGCCTTAAATACCATTAACTCCCTTCCCCTCCCTCAGGGAGGAGCCTGTCTGCCCGGCTCCTCACCTCCTTACTCTCCTCCCTTCCTCCCTTCCGGTGCCACCCTGCGGCCGCCCCTCTGCGAGCTCTTCCTCATTCTCTTCAGACAGGTGGCCCTTCTCCTCCTTCTCCTCCTCCCCTTCTCGGTTCTTCTGCCATTTAGGCAGGAACATATCACCTGATTACTTTTTTATCTTGCTCTGCCATCTTTTGTCGTATCTATAGGACAGTCAGTGTTTTTTAATGCTTTAAACATTAAAGCAATTTGATGTCCTGCCTCCCCTGTCTATATTCGGAAACAAAAATTCTGTGTGCCAAAAAAAACAGTGTCACTGACAGAAACTAAAGGCGGTAAGTACCCAGCGTTCCCCAGACACACAGCCCAGGTCCTCATCTCTTTTTCCTTTATGCTTTCATTAAACCAACGTTTCCATTAGCTTCAACACATAAGGGCAATAAAGGAGAGTTTCTGTCTCGGTGGCGCGTGTGCTCTCGTTTTGATTAGTTACAAATTCCGCAACAGCAGAGGCTTCGGTTTTTTTATCGTTGTGAAAGCATAACGTTTCAGTGGGAAAGTAAATAGAGTTATGTCTTGGGAAGAATGTATTCCAGTTGGCATACGATCATTTATCAGTTGTGGCCTTTCCACCGATGGACATGCCATTCTTAAATACTTGCTTGTTTTCAGCCCTAATTGCCTTCAGAATTGTGCTGGTGTGCACTGCCAAACCGTTTGGCTCGCCCATGAAAATCAAATTCCGTGGGATCCATGGCATTTTCTGGTGGAGGTTTCTTTCTCTAGAAATCTCTTCCTGTTCCTGCCCCTCACTAAATTGAAATGTAATCATTTTTCAGGGTTTTGTGTGTAATATCAAAGTAACATTCCTTTAATGGATAAACCATAGTTTACTTAGTCTTTCTCTTATTAGTAAATATATAGTTTCTCCCCAGGTTTTTAAAAAATACATATTATTAATGATGGTGTGGTGAGTATCTTTATTTACAAAGTATTTTAACATGTAGGGTTATTTCTTGCAGATAGATTCACTGAGGTGCAATTTCTTGGTATTAGGGTATCACTAGTCTTCAGCTTCTATTTGAGTATTTTCAGATTCCTTGGTAAACTGATGTTCTTGAAAAACAGTTTCCCATTTCAACTTCCTACTCAGGAATTTTCACTAGCTCTCTGTTGCCTCTGATCAAAAGCCCATAGCCTTTAATTGGCCTTTCCCGTTTTGTTAAACCTTTTCCTTTTTGTTTTAACCAACAGCCTAACACCAAGCATTTACATTCCATCTAATTTTTCCACATTATAAAAAGTGGTGCAAGGCATATCCTCATGCATTTTAGCTTTGCTTGTGTTTTTGGATTATTTCGTTGGGATAAATGATCAGAAATGGAAATAGTAGGTTCAAGAATGTTAACATTCCAGAAAACATAGCCAGGCTTCTTCTTTTCTTTTTTAAAGATTTATTTATTTATTTATTTATTTATTTATTTATTTGACAGAGAGAGAGAGATCACAAGTAGGCAGAGAGGCAGGCAGAGAGAGAGGAGGAAGCAGGCTCCCTGCTGAGCAGAGAGCCCGATGTGGGGCTCGATCCCAGGACCCTGGGACCATGACCCGAGCCGAAGGCAGAGGCTTTAACCCACTGAGCCACCCAGGTGCCCCAGCCAGGCTTCTTTTAAATAAGAAGATACAGCTTAAAAATTCACTAGCACATGTAATCTTCCTGGTAGTGGGTATTCTTAATTTCTAATGCAAGATTAAGAGAATGTGAGGGAGGAAATTACCATGTTTCAATTTCTGTTGCTTTTATTAGTAGTGAGATTGAATATTTGCCCACATAATTTGTTGGTTAACTGTATTTTCTTCAGCTTAGCTTTCAAGGCCCTATGTAATTTGGACTTGGCCTTTTCACCTTATCTCCTATTATTCAAACCCATAAATATTTATTAAAGTCCTACAGACTACTAACAAATACATATACTCCCACCAATCTAATCTCCCTACTGTTCCTTTGAATATGTTATGATTTTCCTTTTTGTTGCTTTTGTTCCTGCTTTTTCTGCTCCAAAAGTGCCTGTCCCTCTCTTCTACTTACAGTCTGCTGGTTTTTCCCATCCTGTGGGGTTCAGCCTGAATTTTTTTTCCTCCAGAAGTCTTCCAAAGCCTTCCCTGACCTGACTGTGGGTTTCTTGAGAGCAGGGCCTGTGAGTGATGCCCCTTTTTGCCCCAGTGTCTTGTGAAAGGTCTGCCTTACGTAGGGGGCAAAGAAGTGATAGACTGACAACACTCAGAAAGTGCATGTTGGGTTAGACAGGTCTAGGTCGAACTTTGGGTTAGTTATTTAGTTCCTGGAGCCTCCGATTCTTTATTTCAGCATCATGATAAATTGGGGATAGTGACAGGACCTGTCTCCAGAGTTGTTATAAGGAGTAAATGTCACAGTGCTTATAGAGGGCTTAGTGTAGTCATGCTTGGGGAGCATTTAGTGAGAACTGTCTTTCCGTTAGTTGAATGATCCAGATGGGTGATCCCAGCACTCAGTGTGCTCTCTTTCTTTAGGACTCTCCCTGGTGTACAACGGGTGGTGCATCCTCTCTTTCTTGTGTTGCTGTTGCTTCTTGTGAATTAGATATGGACTTGGAACCCAGTGCCGAGTTCTGAAGGAGAGGGCTTGTCTATTAGGTTTGTTGCATGTCCTAAAGCACCAAGTAAATCTTAATGTGTGGACTAGCTTTGGTAGCAGTGATGAACGCCTCATTTGCCGTCTTTAAATAGAAACTTTACTGGACCTTTACTAGCAGAAATTACTTTCTCCTAGGGCCTTTTAAGAAATGTTTACTTTTGTTGCTTGTTCAGCCAAATGGAGTTAGTTATTCAGTAGAAAATGGTAAAAACACCCAAATAACACCACCGGATTTCACTTTTCCCTATAGTGTTTCAAAGTGTTGCATTCATTAGTATTTGTGAGAAACCTATGGCTAATACCACAAGAAGTCATAAACTAAACCAGATTTTTCCCCTTTTTAACTTTTACATGACTTGGATTAACAACAGTGTTAGTCCCCAATTTGCACCTGGGATTTCTAAACCTTCTCAAAAAGCTGTAACAATGATTCATGTTTAGTCACCATGTGACTAGGTTATTTTCATTTATTGAAAACATAAACAACAACAAAAAATAGCCTGGATAAAGATCTCCATGTAGTTTAACTAGTGACAGATGCTATGATCAGAATTTCTACTTAAGTCAGGCATTTTTGACATACACCTCAAGCCTCGCAATTAAGCTTTATGCCTTTCCAAACATAACAGTTAACCAATAAACCAAAATATCAGCCTGGTCTGGCTTAGCTCAGCGGTCTTTTGATTTCTTCCAGTCTGTTTGATGTGGAGGCTTATTGAGATTTATCTACTGAACTGTTCATAGTTTGTAGGGCTGAGAGCGCTGGCAATATTATATAAGATTCCACTAATGGCAGGGGAGTGTAGACAGTCTCTACAGTGCAGATAATTCAGTCAGTTGTGCTGGTCGTGGTTTTGTTGAAATTTTTAAGACTTTTGTCAAGCTTTTTTAATTAATACTCAATGATTTTTCCTTATTTCCAAGTTTATACTGTGAGCCTCAAAACAGATGTAGTTCAATTGGTTCAATTTAGCAGAAAGTTTTTTAACTTTCAGTAGAAATCTCTATGTAGATATGAAAGCTTTTCCAGTTATTTGGGCCGGTTGTCCATAAAGAAAATAAAAACAGAAATATATAGTTAGTTACCAATTATAAATATTTGCTAGTGGGGGCAGGGTCAGACATCATTCCATTGTATTGTTTGTGCTAGTAATAATACCAGTATTCCCAAATTTATAACCTAAAGGCTGCAGAGGACTTTCATACACTTATGTCGTGTTATTCTGGTAGGAATACTCAATAAGATAACTGTCCTCATTTTAAATAACACAGTTGGAATTGAGATTACTAATTTGATGTGTGTCTCATATCTTCTACTATGAAAAAGAGCTGGTGTTCAAATTCAGATAAGACTCCTAATTCTAGTTATTTTCCCGTTACACTAAAGCTTTGTGTTCTATAACGTACAGTATTTCTAAAAGTAACAAGGTTCTGCCAAACAGCTTTCCATTGATTTAATCACATCATCTTTCCTAAGAAGAGGGGTAAAATTACTCACATTTACGTGGCTGGAGATGAGATTTTATTGGAGGAATAATGAAACATATTCACTCTTCCTACCTCAGTTGCCCCATGTGTCAGATGGGGAAGATTCTAGCACTTAACCTTGTAGGGTCTTTGGGTGGGTCAGGTGAGTTAATATATGCAAAGAGATTAGCAGATGCCTGGCACAGAGTAAATGATAATACAATTAGGTATTGTTGCATTCATTTATTCAGTAGGGTTTATTAATTCACTGCCATGTGCCAGATCATGTGCTGGACTTTGGAAGATAAGTCAGAAGCTTTGCCCTCCATGGTCTCACAGCCAAGTCCAAACTACATGCCATTAGCATGAAGGTTCTGTATAGAAGCATGCAAGGAGAGATGTGGACACACTGAGTAGAGATGAGTATCTACTCTCAGGAGCCTTCCTGTAGGAGGCAGGGCCTGAGCTTGAAGGATAAGAAGTTAGCCAAAGTAAGGAAAAGCAGCTGGGGACAGGGAGCCAGGGGAAGTGATGATGGTGGTGAAAAGTCAGTATGAACATGTTTCTTCAGGCCAGGTGTTCATGAAGACTTTAATATGCTGGTATGTTCTATGACTCTGCAGTCACAGTGTAGTCACTCATGGAAAATATTGACTCACGGAATTCTTTTTTATGGAGTATCTTAGCAAGACTATGTTTTAAAGAACACACTTGCGGAACCTGGGTGGGCTGGGTGGTGAGAAATGAATTCAGGTCAGAAATGGGGTGGACAAGGAGGATGGAGCGAGGGACATTGATTAGAGTTAAGACAAATAGATTTGACAGAACTTGAAAAACGAGAGCACTGGGGAAGAGGAAAGATGGTGGGATGATTGGGCTGATTTTTAGCGTGGGGACAGTGTCTAGGGCTGATGGTGCCATTTGCAGAGGCGAAGATTTAGAAGGAGAAGCATTTGCAAGATGTGGGGAGAAGTTGATGGATGCCACGTTCAGTTTTGGGTCTGTGTTTCGAGATGCCTAAGGGACATCCAATGGAACATATTCATGAAATAGTTCAGTAAACTGCTTCTGGAGCATAGGAGCAAGTCCTGGGCTAGATGAAGGAGTCAGCCGTGTATAGATGGCATTTTGTGCCTGGAGAGTGAATGACATAACGCAGAGGAGTGAGGTAGACTCCCAGAGGCATCACTGTTTAGGTGATCTGTGCAGGAAGAGGATCTCTCAGCAGAGACTGAGTATTTCAACAATCTGGTATTCTTTGGGACACGCTTGTCAGTTCCCCTGTGAGCCATGAGTATTTTGTTTTGTTTTGTTTTTTTGGAAAGTGCCTGACTCCACCCATGCAGGAAATCTACTCTGTGGGCTACTCCTTCTCCCAAGAATCTGAGGAGTTGCAGAAAGAGGCACTTCACCCACACCCTAAGCTCTCTGAGGAGAGCTGTGTGGTATCCTGCCCAACCCTTCCCAGCTCAGTGCGGGGAGGTGGAACTATCTGGCATTGTTCTTCTTGTGAATGTGTTAGCTCCTTTACTGTAACTGGAGAAATAATGAAAGAGAAGTATTCCACTGGGATTAAACAAGTTCAATGGATTTTAACTTTCCTGATAAACTGTTATTAAGAAATTGTTTTGGAGATTTACTCTCTGAGTAGGATTAGCTAACCTACATTTTTCATTTGGATAAGTAGTTCTTTAATTAGCAACCAAGATTTAGGGAATAGTTTCCCATTGCTTTCTATAATGTAGGGAAGGTATGTGAAACTGCCAAATGAAGGTTTTCCTCATGATAGGAGCAGGGAAAACAAGAGGAAATTATAATATGTTAAGGGAAAGGATTCTGTTCATCCAGTGTGCCTGCTTTTATCTTCAGTTCTGGAAGTCTCTGCCGGCAGGGTTTTCTTTTTTTTTTTTTCCCTTCCCTATTCTTGTCATGCCAGAAGTTGCATATTTCTGGCAAAATGTTCATTACTGGCAAGGGGTGAGCAAGAAATCCTTTGCCAGAGAATTAAGCAAGCAGAAGTCTGTCAAAACAAATATTCTAGTTTGAAAATACGGTCCTGTGGGGGAAGGGGGAGGGGTGGATAGTGGAGGAGGCCAGGGCATGTTCTAAGGCTGTGTATTTATTTCATAAGAATTCTGTGTTCTGAAAGACTGTTGCTTGTAGGAATGCTAGAAGAAGCAAGATTGTGGAACATTAAATGTACTGATGAGGAAGGATGGGTTTTCAGGGGATTTTTGGTTTGCTTTTGTGTTCAGTATTCAGTTCATATGATGACAAGTTTTGCTAAGAGTGAAACATTTTGATAAGAAAGACGCTTTTTAATTTAATTCAAGAGATATTTAACAAAACTCAGGTTTACATGGAAAAACTCAGACTGAGGATACTAGACATGTATAAACAGTCATGCACATGAACACAGGATCTACTTCATAAGCATTTATTTGACTAGAAAATGCTAACTTTCTATAAATTCAGTCTTAAAAGTATTGGCTGATTGATTCAGAAAAGCAAAACTTGGGTTGGTTTGTTTTTTTTTCCCCTCCTTTTTCTTCTACTTCTTCCTTGTTACCTTTAAAAAAATCATTTTTATGGAAGAGTAAAATTATAGATTGGATAAACGTGAGGTTTTAGATTTCTTTGCTATATAGTTGCTTAAAGCTGCTATTATAGAAGTTGCTTTTCAAGCTGGAGAAACATAGGCTGGCGTTGCTACTTTCCACTGGGATGGGGGTGGGCGCTAGCCATATTAAACCTCAAGAATGAAAACCGTTGCATGCAAAAGTGGATTTTGAGGATTTCCTGACCACATATAACTGTATGCAACTGACATCGTTTTTTGAGAGCATTTTTAAAACAAAATATATGGCATTGTGGTATGCTGAAATAAATGATCATCCATAATAGGATGTATTAGTAATAAAGAAAATAATAGTAATAAAATACAAACCAGCTTATTCTTATCTCCTTTTGGCAAATTTTAGACTTGCTACCATAAGCAATTCAAGGAACACATGCCTTCTTCCGGAGCAGTGGGAGGAAACCTTCCTGTTCTTTGATCCTCCGATTTGATATACTTTAGTTACTGGAAGAGACATTAATTAATGTAAAATTTCTTTAATTTTAGTAATTCAAAAGAATAAAATGTTTTTGAGGGGTTGAAAAGATCATGGTGCACCATTGGAATTTGCCTTTTAGTAAATGTAACATTTGTTTTCTAAAGAATTATAACAACATACTTAAATTCCAGAACAGTAAGCAAAATAGCTTAAGTTCACTGACTTGAAAAAACATTCTTTTATACTGCACAGTTCTAAAATAAATACTTAAAAGAAACAGAGAGCAGGCCATTCTATCTTGGATTTCATTTTCCTTCAGATAGAACAGCTAGAACAAACATTCTTGCTAGTTAACATTGCCTGTGTTTTTATGCAGTTAATAACTGACCTGTCAATCACGCCCTATATAAATACGGTAGTTGAATGCTTTCTGCTTTAGAAGCACTTTTATTTACAAGAGCTGCCAGCCAAGATTTCCAAAGGACTCCACGGGCTGTTTGCTTTGATCTGTTTTGAGGGCTGGTCTCTTTATACCTGTTGGTTTGCTATTTATGATACCTTTGTGTAATCAGGTATGGGGAGAGCAGATGTGCAGAATAAACACGTCTTAAGGAAACCAAGGCTCAAGAGAAATCATGTAATTATGCACCCGCAACTTTAAAAAGAGAGAGAGACTATTTTCTTGAATCAACTTGGTTGCTGTTATGACAAGGAAACAGATGTTACGGTATTCACCCCAGAGAAGGAAAAGATTCTCTCTTAAGTCTGTTTATAATGAATGGAGGTGGTGTGTGTATCCCCACCCTTCAAAGGGTACTCTCCTTTAAATTTGTAAATTGCTGAGATGTTACAGCTCCTCTCCGTTGACTTTTACCTTTGACCTTTTTTCATTTGCTCCTTCCCTAGGAAATGTTTACCACATGTCTCTATCCAAATAATCCTCTCTCTGTGGGAATAGTTACCTTTGCATTTTCAATTGCAAATGCCTTTTAATGTTTAAGACAGGTTTCCAAAAAGGGGGTGGCTTTTTGTTGTGTGTTTTTATTATTTCGATTTGGTGTTCCTGCTCCCCCACCCCTCCCCTGCACTGAGGGGAACTGAAAGCCAGATTTATCTTTGTATCCCCACAATGCCAGACACAGTACCTCTAATAGCATTAGGGTTCAGTGAATGAAAGAATGGCAGAAATTAAGAGAGGCCAAAGTCCCTTTGGTTTTGTTTCCAAAACAATCTACTGAGTTTAATTTCTTTCATCTTTCGATTAAATGTTGCCGTAATAATATTATGTATATTATGTTTACACACTGCTTTTCTTTAGGAATCTGAATGTTTGAATATGTTGGGGAGGTTGTTAACTTTATTTTGCTTTGAAATTAAAAAGCCTCCTCTACCTTTTTGAACTAAAAATTTTGCCATCACTCTATAACGCTTTGGGGAGAGCTGATTTAGAGATTTTTGGGCACTTAGAGTTGTGCACCCTACTTGACTGGGATATTCTGTGTATACTTTTCATACTGATTTTACTGACGTTTTTCGGTCAGCAACTTTCCCTTTTGTGACACTGGTAGGAATCTTAGATTTTGTGTGAAAGGGTGCCTGAACGCGTCCCAAAGTTTGGAAAGCAAGTCTTTTGTTAACCAGAGTTTTCTCCTTGCTTTGTTGTTGCTCAGAAGACTTTCAACACCGAGGGTCTGTAACTGGTACTATTGCTATCTGGTTCCTTGTTTATAATTTTTAAATGCTAACATATGTATGATAATGGTTATAGTGTAAAGGGTAAAGTATAAAATGTAGCCCCAAATACCTTTGGTTCTGCCGCCTTCCCCCAGATGATCGCTTGCCAGAGTAAGATCTTTTCGTCAACTTCCAGGCAGATTAAAGCTTGGCTTTAAACTCAGTGTTCCCTTTACCCAGCTTATGGGGGTCAAAGGCGGCAAAGCCCTGGGGTTGCCTGGAGCCAGTGCAAGCGAGTGCAGTCAGGCTGCCTTTGTTGAGACAGGAACCTCAGAGAGGTATGAAACTGCCAGAATTACACTTGAGCATCTTCGGGCCTTTGATTGCAGAACCTCTGTTGGAAGCTGAGTGGTACCGGGCAGCCCAAGAGCAGGCCAGAGAAGCAAGTAGGAGTAACCTAGGGTCAGCTGTGCCCCAGACACCAGTGCAGAACCTGCCTCGCCAGGGATGCACACAGGGACAATCTTGAAAGTCTGCAGTCCTGCTTAGTTGGCAGGTTAGCAAAGAGAAAGTCCCCTCCAATGTTTTCATTTTACATTCATCCAAGGCTCAAACCTGTAATTAAAATTTCTGAACAAAGACCCTGTAACGTACACCATCCAGATTGATAGACTAACAGCTCTTCCTTCTAGGTACATAAGGAAATCTATAACACTTAAAGAAAAGAAAGACCCTAGTCAGGTTTGGGGGAGGGTGAAGTAAGGGAGTGGGCGGAGTTAGGAATGGATTTGCCTTTCAAAGTCACTTTTCAGTGCCCTTTAAAACGGACCTTTGGGGGCGCCTGGGTGGCTCAGTGGGTTAAAACCTCTGCCTTCGGCTCAGGTCATGATCTCAGGGTCCTGGGATCAAGCCCCGCATCGGGCTCTCTGCTCAGCAGGGAGCCTGCTTCCTCCTCTCTCTCTGCCTGCTTCTCTGTGATTTCCGTCTGTCAAATAAATAAATAAAATCTTAAAACAAAAACAAAAAAACAAAACAAAACAAAAAAAACGGACCTTTGGATGGTTGCTCCGTTTTCTCAGGTATCAGTGATTTACTGAATGATCTAAAATGTAGTCACAGTGATACGATTTTACCTAACTATCCAGGGAAATGTGCTGTTTTCTAAACTTTCAAGAGAAAAAAAAAGAGAAGAATTCTCTTTTTAATTCTTCTGTGTGGGCAGCGTAGCCTTATGTGAAAATGTTCAAGACAGACCCAAACACAATTCATCACGTTACTCGTTTGCCAAAACTTCAAGCCACTCTCCAGTGTTTGAAAAATACAGCTTAAATTCACTAGCTTGGCATTCAGGGCCTTCTACAGACCAGCCTGTTCTCTTTCAGAGGAGACTTTGTGTTCCAGCCCTTTCCATTGCCCCAGGCAGGCCTTACACATCCCTGCCTCAGCTGTGTCCTCACACCATCCGTTTCTCCTATACACACTGTACTCTCTTCCTCCTCCCTTAACCACCTTACTCCCCAGGAACAGTGAATCCTGACCCTCCTGCAAGGCCAGGGTTCACTCAGACTAGTTCAGGACTTCTCTTCCGCTGCTTTTCTACATCTGTCAGCCCCCTGGCTGCCTCGCTTCTTGGGAAACCGGCCCTCCCTGAACACCCCTTTGTAGGTTCTCCCGTCTTCTTTGGCCTCCACAGCAAGTTTATGCCACTTCTTTGGCTCCTTCCACACCTTCAATCCTTGTTTGTTTTTGTTTTTCCATTTGTTTCTGTCGTGTTTTTTAGAGTTGATTTTTTAAGTTCCGTGAGGCTTTAGAATTGTAACTCGCATGTGCTAGTGCCCTCCATAGCACTTAGCCCAGTACTTACCGTGTGTTTGTCAGTGGGTTGATTGATGGATGCGCGTGGCGCGCCCAGGGCCGGACGCATTTGCAGCCTGTGGAGACAGCAGGCTATTTTCAGAACCACTGGGTACCTTTGTACCAGGTTTATTTTTTGGCTCGTGCTTGGTATTGGAGACGTTAAGCCTAGTTCTGCCCAGAAAAATCTATTTTCCAAATCTTTGCATCAACGGAATGGTGTTGCAGTCACACCCTGGAGCAGTCTGGGCCGTGCGTTGCCAGCGCCTCCTTATGCTGACTAGCTGGCCCTGTTGGGTGTTCCTCAGATCTCATTTCAGCTTTCTGGGTTACTTTTATTTTTAATTAAAGGAAAGCTGATTTCTAAGCCCTTTCTTACACCAAAGGCAAGTGAATATTCATTAAATGTTTACTGTCTTGACTTTAATTCACTTTAGCAAGTGATAAGTCAGGTGGGATTATGGGCTGACAATGATCTGACAAGGTCCTCCTTTGTAGTAGTTACTGACTTTTCCAGCATTAACCTCTCAGATACAGCATGAAGCCAGCATGTTGGTGTCTGAACCATATAAGGAACTGGCTTTCTTTTAATTCTGTGTTTTGAGTTTGAGGAAGATGCATGCTCTGCCAAGTTGGGACTTTCGAGAGACTTCAGCGCTTAACTCATTTGATCTGAAAATTACTGGTAAAATTACTCCTGTGGCCAAGTATAAAACCAAGTGTTAGAATAGTGAGTGCCCTGGTGTGACTGACACAGCGAGCTCTGAGGCTCTGAAAGCCCCGGCCAGACTTGAAGAAGATTTTTTAAAATGCCGGTAGGAACCCGAGCACACAGTGGTCAGTCCTTCATATTTCTGTCGCACTTTTTGACACTTCTGCAACTTACTCATTGATAAATATCTTTTGAGCCGGGCATTGTGCTGGGTTCATAGGATCTGATGGCGAGCAGCCACCAGATATTCTACTTCTTGATTCTTTTTGAATTTTAATTTCTAGTCTGTTTCCTCTGACTCGCACGTCAGCTCCTGGGGGCTGGGTCTTCATGTCCTTCAGCACTGGGTCTCCAGCACGGACAGCGGTGCCTGACACATAGCAGAAGCCCGGTAAATAGTTCTCCGTGTGTGGATGAAGTAATGCCACGAGGAAAGTAAGGGTTGCTGTAAGAGCACATGGAGGATACATGTAACCCGGGCCTGGGGTAATCACGAAGACACCCCAGAGCAAGAAAGATAATGCCCTAGCAGAAGGCTGGGCAGCATTTACCTGAGAAAGAGGAGGTGAGGTGGGGGGCACTGCTCCATGCAGAAGTCTGGGGGTGACGCGAGCCATCACAAAACACGACTGCTATGCCGAGTACAAGGGAAGGGGCAGGAGGTAAGGTAGGGACCTTGTCAGGCAGCTTGAGGACATGGGAGCAAGGAAAGCATTTTAAGCATTGGTACGACAGGCCTAGATTTGTTCTGGTCTGATCATTTTCACTGTGGTGTAGAGAATACACTGTAGGCGCTGGATTGGAAATCAGAGCTGAAAACTGGGAGATCAGTTTGTTGGAATTGTTTTGTTTGTTAGGATAATGGAGATTTGTGGTACCCAGACTTTTGGATTTCATGAACCAGCAAGAAAAATTTTTTTTAAATACTGAGGCTCAACATCATAGAATTGCTGACCTTTTCATTTTGTTCAGTAAAGACATTAAACAAACAAACAACCGAAAACCATCTGTCAGAATCATTTCATAAAATAAAGGACATCTTAACATACATGTCCGTCAGTACACACACACACCACACACACAGGAGAATCTCAAATAAATGTTAACTATCTAAATGGAATACATTTCACTTAATGAAAAATTTACTACATGGCTCTGTTTTGTCCCCCCTCTCTCTTTTTTCCATTTTCCTCATGATTGAGCACTTATGTAATCCAGTGTTTATAAACCAGTAGTCTAGCCTAGGAAAAAATGTTGGTGGTCTGAGTTAGAATAATGACCATGGTGATTGGAAGAAGGGACCACAGTTGAGAGGAGGTAGGATTGGTAGAACTTGGTGATTTCAGAGCTCTTATTTACCTCATTTGATCCTGATGGTAACCATGTGAGGTGGTGAGGTATAATTATCCCCACTTCACAGATGAGGAAACTGAGACTCAGAAGGTAAGTGACTTACTTCACGCACATCTGATGACAGCCCATTGCAGTGGGACTCTAAGATGTGTGGTTCTTCCACCCTGCCCTATTTGGTTGGCTCAAATTTCAGGGAAGAAAGGAAAAGGAATCATGGGCCCCCTGTGAGTCATGTCTTTTAGGACAAAACATATGAATATAGTCCATCCTTAGAATGAAACAGTGTTTCAGTGATGGCTCTTTTTCCATCCTCGTTTCTCAGCATCATCCATTACTGATCCATGAACTTGAGTAATCCTATTTAAATTAGGCCAGAGGAGACTAAGAAGCTTCTTTGGCCATATTTTCATTTTTATCCTGTATTACCCTTTGTTCTTTCTATAAATAAGCCTTGGCCACCCTATTTAGGGGATTCTGTGGAGGGGGAATGGTGAGGAGGTGAAGCTCTGTGTGTATGTAAGGATATTTATCTCCTACCACCTGTTTTTCCCCCCTTTTCTTCCTTAGTATACTTGCAGGTTAAAGTAATTAGGTGCCATCTAAATTCTAAAAAGATTGGAATAGACTTTAGAGGGGACTGCTTCTTGTTGAAGGTCAAAGAAAGGAAGAGGAAGTAAATAAAAAGAACAAAACTGGGCTTAAAGGAGGGAAAAATGAAGCAATAACAATTTGAGTTGGACAAAAAGAAAAAATGTATTGGAACATATTTGTGGGTAGATCCCTGTAAATGGCTTTATAAACAACATTTTTGGTGTACAGTCATAAAATCCTCTGACCTATGAAACACCAATTTAATGGAATTAATTGGAAAGAAGATGGAATGCCAAAATTTACATATGAAAACTATCACCAACTGTTCCTTCAATTAGTTGTTTTTAGTTAGGCTTGATATCAATCATTTTGTAGGCTCCCTGGTTTCTGGCAAATTTGGAGACTTTCTGGAAAACTATTAGAGTGACTTTAAATTATTTCCATACAGACTCAACTGCTAGCCAGTCTATTGTAATCACAAATGATTATATGAGAAATATGGTTTTCTTTTCCAAGGATGAAATACACTTTTTATGAAGCATCTGCAGCTATTTCTGTTCTATTCGGTTATGGAAGTGTCTGTTTTTGCTACTAGAATCAAAATAGTGTTTACTTCCAATGTGTGAGTGGAAGAGTGTGAGAACTGCCATGGTCTCATATCCTTCGTGTGTGGGTGTGGGTGTATGAGTGTGGGGGGTGTGTGTGAGAGAGAGAGAGAGAGGGAGAATGTTTATGTTTAGACACTTGAACTGTTTTTTCCTACCAGTATGGATTCATCCATCTCATTTTAGAGCTCTCTTCTTTGGCTCTTATAGGTAATTTAGTGTGTGATTACTGCAAAATATACACATATTCAAAATACTGTAGAAATTTTTTTATGTGAAACCCAAATTTCACCTGTATTTTCAAATGCTCCCACTTAATGTATTTTTAAAGGCTATTTGTGTAGCAAGAATGAAGATGACCTATGTTCTCTGGTGCTCTTGGATCTGAGAATCTCAGAGTGTGTTGACCTTAATGGTTATTTATACCGATCTCCTCTCTGTTCCTTTCATCTCTCTTTAAAGTGGGGAGAGAAACAAAGAGGCGGGGTAGCAGGAGCCAAGGCCAAAGAACAATGCACATATAATTTGTTGAGAAGGTACAGTGTTAGATTTACCCCTTATTATCTCATTTCTCACAGGAACTCCACAGAGTAGGAACTATTATTTCCATTTTATAGAAAACAAAACAGAAAGGTGCTCAACAAGGTTGGACAAATTCAAGGCTACACTGCCTATAAGTAGTATTGCTCTGGTCTGGCTGATTCAAACCTTTGCTCTTTCTGTATATTGTGTTTCCTCATTCCCACTCCACCACAGAGTAAATTATAAATGGGACATGGTTTCAAATTTTACTCTATGATGGAGTAACAGCCTTTTCTAAAATATTATGCTGTGCATATTATAAAAAAAAATGTTGCCATTGGAAATGGGCTTAATTTAGGCAGTTAATATTTGAACTGGGGTACCTGGGTGGTTTAGTGGGTTGAGCCTTGAGTTCGTGATTTTGGCTTGGGTCATGGTCTCAGAGTGGTGAGATCCAGCCCTGTGCCTTGTCCTCCTAGCTTTCTGCTCAGCAGGGAGTCTGTTTGAGGTTCTCTCTCTCCCTATTCCTCTGTCTCCCCCTTTCCCACTCTCTGTCTCTGTCTCTCTCTCTCTCTCTCTCTAAAGAAAATAAGTCTTTTAAAAAAAAGGTATATTTGAACTGCCTTAGTTTATATGGGTTATTATTACCTTTGTTAAAACTCATGGCATTTTTTTTTTAAGAATTTATTTATTTATTTGAAAGAGTTATGTGAGCAAGAACAAACAAGCCAGGGAGCAGCAGAGAGAGAGTGAGAAGAAGACTCCCCATTGAGCAGAGAGCCGGGTGTGGGGCTTGATCTCCGGACCTGGAGATCATGACCTGAGCCAAAGGCAGCCATTTAACCAACAGAGCCACCCAGAGGCCCCAGCATTATTTTACTTTAAATGTGATTATATCATTGAGATGGGTATTTGACTCAATACTGGGGAGTTTTATCCATTTTTAAGACTTTACTTGGAGGTATTTATATACTTCAAATATTTACTGGGAAGTATCTTTGCAAGGTTAGGTAAAACATTTTACCAAACTCCCAGTTTCAACGAGCCTCTGTTGGGAAAGGTTAAATAACACTGTAGAGTAGTCTTTTGGCATTCAAGCAGTTCCTCTGCTCAAATAACGTTGAATATAATTGATGGTCTTAGTAATAAGGTCATAAAGTCAAAAAGAGTTACCACAGTGTGGTCAACATTTTGACCATAAGGAACAGTATGTAAAAGTTGGTTACCTGAAAGGATTTCCTGTTTCCTTAACAACTTTTGTGTGTCTCTCTCTCTTTTTTTTAAGAGTTATAGCCAAATTGGAAAGAAAGTAGAACATTTTGTGTTTAGAATTTGTGTTTAGATTCATGTGATAAAAAGCCTCTGTGGATGAATACAAACCAGACCTGTCCTTTGAATAAAAATACCTTTCTGCTATGTTGCTTATTCAAAATGGTCTTCATTGGTGCCTTCTTCTTGTTGACCTGTCTGTAACCCATGTTTGACACATTACAGAATTTCATGTTTCTGTTTTTAACTGGTAGAACCACTCTTTGCATTGATGTGTGTGTGTGTGTGTGTGTGTGTATTTGTGTGACAGGGAGAGAAGTACTACAATCATTCCAAGAAACAGCTGCCATCTAAAATTACAATCAGTATTAGAAAAAGAATAGAGCTATAAAAAAAGGGAATGAAATAAAAGCAGACATAATATAGGGACCAGAAGAAAACTTAAAAAAGAAAAGTTGGGGGCGCCTGGGTGGCTCAGTGGATTAAAGCCTCTGCCTTCGGCTCGGGTCATGATCCCAGGGCCCTGGGTTCAAGCCTCACATCGGGCTCTCTGCTCAGCAGGGAGCCTGCTTCCTCTCCTCTCTCTCTGCCTGTCTCTCTGACTACTTGTGATCTCTGTCTGTCAAATAAATAAATAAAATCTTTTAAAAAAAAAAAAAGAAAAGTTAATATTCTCAGAAAAATAAGATGAAATTGATTACATGAACTCCATGAACTAAGAACAAGATGGCGTCTTTAAAGGAACAACCAGAGAATAAGAAAGAACTCCAAAATGTAAAAAATGTGATAACCCAAGTGAAAATTTCAGTACACAGGATGGAAAACAGAGTAAAGTAACTCTTTCAGAGGTAAAACTAAAGAGAGCAAGAGGGATGGAATGTGGGAGGGAAAAAAAAAATAAGATAATTAGAAGATTATTTCAGATGGTTCAACATCCACTTATGGAAGAGCTAAGAAAATTGAGGGCAGGAAATTGTCAAAGAAATAATAGCGCAGGAAAATTTCCTAGAAGTAAAGGACGTGAGTTCCAGTACAATGAATAGCAAACAATCCACACCAAGACACATCATCATGCAGTGTCTTAAATTTTGTAGAGAGGGAAAAAACCCAAAAATGTTAACATACAGAGAATTAAGAATCAAAATGACAACAGACTTAGAGGCTAGAAGTTAATGGATCATTACCTTCAAAATTCTGATGGCTTGTGATTTCCTTCTTCTTATTCGATATTTAGCCAGACTATTGATCCAATGTGGAGATAAAATCTTTAGAATGTACTTTTATTCGAAACATTTTTTAAAATTAAGGATAAGGAAAACTAGATCTTTTTCTACTTCTAGAACTCAAATGAGTGAACGCACCTAAATATTTTGTAAAAAAGCAAGTTTCTGAATATTTGTTTAGCACACCCATGTCTGTCACTCCAAAACATCTGTGTATCTTGAGTATATAATTTTAACATTTTTTATATGTGTATAGGAAAGGTCCAGAATGGGGCAGGGTGAAATTTCTTTTACTACTTATTCTGTATATTATCTGATTTTTTAAAAAGGAGTATACATTAATTATAATCAATAGAATATAACTTAAAAGAGGGGGGAAAAGAGACATGACTTATTCCTTTATTTATTTTTTAAAATATAGGAAGTCCATGCTATGTCTGTCTCCTCTTCTAGGTGCTGTAGGAGATACAGTTGAAGTAGAAAACACAGCCTCAGCCTTTGAAGGGTTTTGGGTCTGGCTGTTAAGGGGAAACATGCATGGAAGGGAATGGCTCCCAGCCGTGTTGAAAGTCTGCCTCTGTGTGATCTCAATGCACAGGCTACTCTCAGGGCCAAGCAGATGGCTTTCCAGGGTCTGCAAAGAGATGGCAGCCTACTTACTTCAGAGCAGCTTAAAAAACCAGCATTCGTGACACCACCAAACACAGGACCCTGAACTTGGAATGTCTAATTTAATAACTTTCATTTGTATTTCTATAGAAACCAACATGCTTCCTGCTGCCAACCCCAGGAGCCAGAGGTTAAGGTTTTTAATAATAATAACAATAATGAGTTATACTTATTCCAGATTAGTTTTCTGGCTCTCCAAAAAACAAATGGCTAAGATGTCCCAAAATGTTCCTTTCACAACTCTGCCAAGTGCTGGCTTCTCCTCTCTGTCTGGAGATCCAGCCAATCTGTTGAAAATTATCCTTTTTTTTTTTTTTTTTTTTTTTTTTTTGAGTACTCCCAGGCAGTTGTTCAGAGAGAAGACTGAATCCTGCAGTCTGAGATGGACAGCCACAAATGGAGGCTTTATTACATACTTCTGCAGCTGAAGAAAATGACACTTTGTATTCCAAGTCTTACTTCATTTCTTCTAGGTGTGCATTTGGGAAAATGTACACTGGACATCACATCACATCATACCTAGTTGTGAACAACATTGTGTTAATTGGGAGTGTAACATTTGCCTGGTGACTGTTTGGGTGTTTTTGTTTTTGTTTTCCTTGTGAGTAAGCCTTGGCCTAAATGTTCACAAACTTACAGAAAACACGGGTTCACTGGGGGGAAAAGAAGCCTTGAGCCTGAATAAGAATTAGCCCATACCCTCTTTTCTGACTTGATTTGCATGGGAGTTCGAGGGGTTTTTGTTTTCATTTTTGTTTTGGGTGCTGTGTGAAGGGTGGTTAGAGGTGTTACAATGAGTTAGTAAGATTCTCTTAATTTGAATACAGGAGGGACTTGAAACTTATTAGACCCAATGGAAGATCTGTGGTCCTATGATCTCCAAAACTACTTTGTAAGAGCAGATGGAGAGTTTTTAAAGATTAGTTTGGCTGGCAGTTTGCCTGCTCATCTATTCCCCTTAAAGTCAGTGGGTGGGCCTGGCTCAGTGCATGGAAGTGGAAGCTCAGGTTGGGAACCTTAATCTAACTTAAGCAGGCTGATTAGCAGTAGTGGAGAAATGGCTGTCCTCCCAGTCATGGGACACTCAGTCCTTTGAAGACTGGCCTGTCCGGGCCACAGTGTCCTCTGCTCCTTAAGTGGATGCCTCGCACAGGGATGCTTGGGTTCCTGCGTAATAGAAACCCTGAAAAGTCTAGTGGCTAGATTGGGAAACAAGAGAATTGCATTGTAGGCTTGCAGTTTTCCCCCAACCTGTGTTTTTTTTTTTTTTAAAGATTTTATTTATTTATTTGACAGAGAGAGAGAGATCACAAGTAGGCAGAGAGGCAGGCAGAGAGAGAGAGAGGGAGAAGCAGACTCTCTGCCGAGCAGAGAGCCCTGACGTGGGGCTCGATCCCAGGACCCTGGGATCATGACCTGAGCCGAAGGCAGAGGCTTTAACCCACTGAGCCACCCAGGTGCCCCCCCAACCTGTATTTTGATCTTAGGAGACTCCCAGAATTCCTCTGGGCTTCAGTTTCCTCATCTGTGAGATTAAATGAAAAGAGGAATAGACTTCTCTGAAAGTCCTCCTAGTTCGAATATGTTCCTTGAAGGCTGGGACTCTATTGGCACCTTTCCTTTGCTTTAATAATACAAGTTGGCAAATTAATATTAGCTTTGTGAAAATATCTATAAGGTTTGGAGGAGGATCCTGAAAGAGTTCATTGACCAAAAGTATTACAGGGGTAGAAACCAAAAACACTTATTTTGAAATATTGGAGCTTATGCTAAATTAGTTTGTTATTAATGCATGGAAGAAATTTCTAGGTGATTTTTTGCTAGTGTTTTGGATGAGGCAGGTTTAGCACTGTTTGAACTATTTGCATATTTAGTGCATGTGCTAACTAGGGATTTATTACTTACACGATGCTCTTTAGAATTACTAAGTAAGAATTTGTAAAGTAATATCTTTGTAGAGTCAGGCTGATGGAGATAGGACCCCTATGGTTGGAAAGAAGATAGCCTGTGGTGAATTGGGGCAAGATTCGTGGAGGGAGTTCTAAGAAAATCATTAAGAAGGCAGCTGGTGTTTACAAAGCCCTCCTAGGTGCTGGCACCCTAGGTCCTAGGTGTTGGGGCTGGAGCAGAAGCAAGACAGCCTTCAGTTTCAAGGAGCAACTTCCTAGTGAGAGGGGACAGACCTGAAACATGTTTAATGAAACAACAGTTATTGTAGGGAATTGGTGAGCAGTGGTGGATGGAGTGTGCTTCTTTAGCTAGAGAGGTTGGAGCAATGGGAGTAACAGGAAGGAAGGAGGTGTGGAATGTGGACTTTGTCTCGCAAAGCCTTCAGACTCTAAAGTGTGCCTGTTGAGTTCATGGAGGTGTCTCAGGGCCTGTACCTGCTAAGATGAAGGGGGCAGCCAGGTGCAGATCACTCCCCTCAACCCTGCTTCAACCAGAACAGTTCCGGGCTTTTCTTTGTTTTGTTTTAAATATTGGGATTATATTGGGAAAAAAAAGTTGTTGGTTGTATTAAAGATTTGGAAAACAACTGCCTGGGGATAAACCAGTTATGTTCATTCTTGCCCCCAGTGCCCTAGCGCTTGTGTTGTGTTGTGTTGTGGCAGTTCAGATGGATAGTCTGAATAGTCCCGCCTCCCCCCACCAGCCTCGAGGTCCTAATCCCTGGGACCTAGAAACGGTACCGTGTAAAGACAAGAGGTCTGTGTAGATGTGATTAAATTAAGGCTTTTGCTCTGGGGTGATTATCTTGGATTGTTTGGGTGGGCTCTAAGGCTGATAAGAGGAAGGCAGGGTGAGGTCTGAGAGAAAAGGAGAACTCAGTGTGACCGCAGAGGCAGAGATTAGAGCCACACAGCTACAGGCCTAGCAAGGCCAGCAGCCCCCAGAAGCTAGAAGGGGCAAGAAGTAGGTTCTCCTCTAGAACCTCTGGAGGTGCCTTGTCGGCACTTCGATTTTTGACCATTGATTTTTTTTTTTTTTTAATAACTTTTTAAGACTTTTTATTTTATTTTATTTTTTTAGAGAGTGGGGAGGGGCTGAGGGAGAGGGAGAGAATCCTAAGCAGACTCCACCCAACCCCGACCGTGACCTGAGCCAAAATCAAGGGTCAGACACTTAAGTGAGCCACCCAGGTGCCCCGAGACTTTCTTTAAAATTAAGTAATCTCTCCACCCAATGTGGGGCTTGAATTTACAGCCCTGAGATTAAGAGTCATACACTCTACTGACTGAGCCAGCCAGGCGCCCCTGGACCCCTGATACCAATTTCAATATATGGCTTCCAGAGCTGGGAGAGAATAAATAGAGTAGTTAGGTTAGATTTTATGTTCCTTGATACCAGCATGCTTTTTAGTTAGTATTACCTTTTCCACAGGTCCCTTGAATATCATGACTGTGTTTTAGTTACCTGCTTCTGCATATAGCAAATACCCTAAAATTTCATGGCTTAAAGTCACCACTCATTATTTCTCACAGTTCTGTGGGTTGACCGGGTCGGCTGGTTCAGCTTCACCACGTGGTGTCATCTGGGATCACTCAGGTGGCTGCGACACCTGAGGCCTCAGCTAGGACGGAATGACCCAGAGGGTTGCCCACTCGCATGTCCGCACCCCCAGCAGGGAGCGTCAGTGACGGAGGCGGGGGCTCCTGAGGCCTCTCCCCAGCTGGGTTAGTCAGGCCTGGGACACCGTGAATGCAGAAGCTGCCATACCTCTTGAAGCCTAAGACAGAACTGGCACAGCATTGCTCCCACCACCTTCTGTGAATCAAAGAAGTCACAGACTAGACCAGAGTCAGGGGAGAGAAAATAGATCCTGCCTCTTGAAGGAAGGGAGGCAGGCACGTGTAGCAAGGGTAGTAGGAATCCTTGTTGGCCGTCTTTGCAGGCTGCCATAAATGGTTTAGAAAATGACCATTGAGTTAACTGTTGGAGGTGGACTGATTCTGAGATTTTATAGATGACAGGATTTAGAAAGACACATTCTCTAAGAAACAAATCTCTGGTGTAAAAAAAAGCCACATAAGCTGCCCAGATGCGACCTTGTGCACATGATGAATTCGGGAGATGTATGTTTACTGACCGTCTGGCTGTGGAATGAAGAGGAATGTATTTCCAGGCCCAGCCTTGGGCCAGTAATTTCTACAAGGGGAATGGCAGGGCACTTCCAGAACCAAGAGTTTCCACTTCTTCTCCATGGGTGGAATATAGTGATGACTGATTTTGTGACTTGGGAGATTCTCCACCTGGAAATCAGCTCCCAAAGGGAAGGATTGGGAGAACCAGTAAGTCTAAGAATGTCATGGCTCTCTATGGAGGATAGGAAGGGAGATGAGATTGGCAGGAGATCTGGTCAGAATCCATGCCCTTCAAAGAGAGGCCCTAAAGAAGATACCCTTCCTTTAACTTCCCTCACGGTTTGCCTGAAGTTTAGTAACAGGCGTTCCCAGTGGGACCCTGGTCATGATCACAAATGCTTGCTGAGTGTGAGATTCTGGCCCTGGGGCCTCTGACATCTGCTCAGTCCAATCACTCATTCTTTTTAAAATACCACTACGCAAGGGAGAAGTGCTGGTGTCCGGCCCGCTCAGAGGTGAGGAGAGGATTCTAGGAACAGAGTCAGAGATGGGTGATCCTCCTGGTGGGGTTCCAAACCCAGATTTCTTTTTTATTAGTTGCTTCTGTTTTATTAGTTTGCATTTGCTCCTCCTTTGATGTGTGTATGTGTGTGTGTGTGTGTGTGCGCGCGCGCACGTGCTTTGTCTTCTTTGTAGGTTTGTTTCCATTTCGGGGTACTTTTTCTTAAGATGTACTTGCTCTTTTTATCAGCAATCACTGTGGCAAGGAGACACAGGCCCTTTGCTGATTTCTCTCCTCTAGAGTGGTTTTGTAGGCCAGAAATCTGGGGATAGCTAGGTTTTAATAGTTTATTGGGTTCACATTTGAAAAACCGACTGAAAACCTCCAGCCTTCAGTGTTTGTTTCCATCTGATGAAACCAGGTTTATGGTGTTTGCTCCATGGCCTGTGAATCAGTCCTCATTTTGTTGTTGTTGTTTTGTTTTGTTTTTTTAAACCAGGCACAAGCTATGCCTTCCCTGCTGTTTACTATGGAGTTCCTTTTTCTGCACGTTTTTGCTTGCCTTGGCAAGCTTTCCCTCTTTATACCTTCATACATTACTCTCTTTTTTTTTTTTTTTTAAGATTTTATTTATTAATTTGACAGACAGAGAGTACAAGTAGGCAAGAGAGGCAGGCAGGGAGAGAGAGGAGGAAGCAGGGTCTCCATGGGGCAGAGAGCCCGATGTGGGGCTCGATCCCAGGACCCTGGGATCATGACCTGAGCTGAAAGCAGAGGCTTTAACCCACTGAGCCACCCAGGCACCCCCATACATTACTCTCTTGATCCCTGTTCCTGAGATGATTCAGAATGATAGGGGATCTGTACGTAGGAATTGGGGGGTGGGGATACCTTATTTTAATTTGTAACACGGTTCACTGAATGCCTCTTTTCATTGCACAGTCGTTTTTTTTTTATCGGGATGCTTTTGTTAAGCTCAGAAGCATTTCAATTTCCATATGTGTGGCAGATCTTAGGACAGGGTCTCCAAGAGAAATAGAAGCTTGATTCAAGTGAAGGTGTTCCTAGGCTGTTGTGGATGGCAGGTGGGATTCAAAGACGTCAAAACAATGAAAGCTCAGATGCTCTAAAAAACTAGAGCATTACCATTACTTCGGTGTTACCAAGCTTGGATGTGGAATGTGCAGACCAAGGGAAGCTCCGAATGTGGCTGGGGTAGGGACTGCCTTTCACCCATGGCTTAGCCAGGATGGGGACGAGGCATTCTGGGCTGGTGTCTGGGTTAGGGCCCCAGACATATGTTCAAATGTGGGAGAGGCACAGAGAGCACACCACACTGAGGCGTCTGCATTCAAATGGGTCCGGACTGATATGGAACAGTGTTCCTGATACAGTGTTAAGTGTAAAAAGCAGATAAGAAAAAGATATATAAGGAGGAGAAAGGTGTAGATGGACAGACATCAGAGCAGACTAGCAGTCGTCTTTAGGTAGTGAGTTTGGGGTGCACTTGAGATTTTTCTTTGCAGTGTCCTTTATTATCTAATTTTTACTTAGTAGACAAGTAGTGCTAGAGAAATTTTTTTAAAAGCTTTAAAATAAAAATAAATAAAATAAAAAGCTTTTAAAATAAAACAAACGGTGCTGGGCAGGCATTTTCATTCAGTCAGTCAACCTCTGTTGCTCGCCAGCTTTGTTCATGGCCTTGCCTGGGCTCTGGGGGAGCCCACCCCTGAAAGGATCAGGCAGAGGAGTGCCCTGCGGGAGACTCAAAGTCACTCTCTGCTCCTGGTGCAGGGCAAGTGGATTCCTTCAAGGAGCTTCTGTGTTTCCCCAAGGGCCTCTCCATGGGTTGTGCCTACGTAGTTCTTACCGGACAGGACTGGGGAAACAACTCATGTTTTGTAGAATCTGACAGTCCCCAAGGTTAAAGCTGCTTTATTCTCATTCCCTGTCCTGGCTTGTTTGTTTTCACTTTTGTCTGTCTGTTTTATCCCATTCACAATATATGGTGGTCTCCTTTTGTCTTCCTAGAAGCTTGAATTGACAGAGATTCCATTTTTCCTTTTTGGTTATCACTTCTTTTGTTTCCATAAAGTTGCAGGGCTAGTTTTTGGCCGATTAGATAAACAGGCTTGAAATCCCTGTCACTGGAGAATTTACCCCCAGGGCTTGCTATATTTGTGGAGGTGACATATCAGCCTGTTTGCTTATATGGGTGAACTAGAATTGAACTGTTTGTAAATCAGCGAGACAAGATTTCTATATTTGTATTTAAGAAATTTCAAGTCCTGGCAGGATACTCAGTTTATTAATTCATATCAGGATTTTGAGTGTCCTTAGATACAGCTAACGATTCACGTTGAGAAATTTTTAATTTGTTACCGTCTTAGTCCTAACTCCTTTTATCCTTGTAAGAGAAATTGTGTTGAAGCTAGATGGGTGGTGTGGTGTCAGCTGGGTGGGAACCAGTCACTGGGAAAAGAAGAAAGGTGTAAGGCATCGGTTGAGGTCATCTATAGTAGAATGTTTTTCTTCTCTGACTAATCTTATACATTCATGGCCAGAATATTTACCAGCCAGCCAGCATTTATATAGAATTGTGGTTTGTATCAAGAGTGATACAGGGGCACCTGGGTGACTCATTTGGTTGGGTGTCTGCCTTCAGCTCAGTTCATGGTCCCAGGGTCCTGGGATGGAGCCCTACCTTAGGTTCTCTTCTCGGCAGAGAGTCTGGTTCTCTCTCTTCCTCTGCCTGCTGCTGTGCCTACTTGTGCTCCCTCTCTGTCAAATAAATAAATAAGATCTTAAAAAAAAAAAAAGTGATACAAGGAAGTGTGAATGTGGTTCCTTACCTATAGATATTTATGCTCTAGTTGAGGTGCAAAGGTACAGTCAGTGAACGATCATTGGGGTCACTGTATTTCTACCCTCCCTCTGGTCCGGTTCATCTGCTCTTGGCACACCTCTCTGCTGTTCGGAAACTTTCAATGCCTGTACGATACAGGCTACGCTGCTTAGTCTGGCATTGAAATTTCTAAAAATTTGTATGCCTTTTCTGTCTTGTATGCCTTTTCTTTCTTGTCTTGTCTTGTCAGGAAGCCCTCTTTTCATCCAGCCGGTTTATCTACCCAGTTGGTTTCTGTAACTACCCACCCTCTGCATGCTATTTCCTCTCCTTTTTAATCCATTTCTCTCCATTTTAATCCATTCTTACCCAATTTTTTCAAAACTCATTGGTTTCCACGTTTGCCACAAACTGTTCCCTAACCTCTCCAGCTGCCAGTGATATCTTTCCCAACTCCGCTGTTCCTGGGACGCTTTAGTTATTGGACCCTTAAAGCGGTTTGCCGTGCCTAGTCCATGCATGTGCCTTGTCTTCCTAACCAGATCTTAAGCCCCAAGAGCTGTGACTATTTCATATTGTTAGTGTCTTCCATGGGGCCTAGCGCTGTGCTCAGCATGAAGTATGTAAGTATTTAAAATAATTGCTGCTTTCCTGAGAAAACTGATCATGCTATAGTTTTGTTTTTGTTTTTTTTTTTAAGATTTTATCCATTTATTTGACAGACAGAGATCACAAGTAGGCAGAGAGGCAGGCAGAGAGAGAGGGAGAGGGGGAGAAGCAGGCTCCCCGCCAAGCAGAGAGCCCGATGCGGGACTCGATCCCAGGACTCTGGGATCATGACCCGAGCCGAAGGCAGCGGTTTAGCCCACTGAGCCACCCAGGCGCCCCCATGCTATAGTTTTGATTAAGTAGAAATGATAGGTAAGATTCACATGTTCCAGGACTCATGTATGGACTAAAATGGTCCCATGATCTTGGCCTTTTAAAATAAACCTGTGGATTCCAGACCTATAGGGGTAGCCCAAAACCTATGAGCAGCCTATGAACTGTAGGTCTTCTGCTGTAGCTGAGAATCAGGAGTGAGTGAAGTTTGAATAGATGATTCTGATATCCTCCTATGGTGGTCTCCTTTTGTCTTTTGTCTCCATGCTCTTAGATAATTCTGATATCCTCCTATGCTTTACCTCTTGAGGCTCTGTTTGATAATACGCAAGAATTGTTAATACTGAATCTCCTTCAGGTAGCACTCTGTCCGTACACATTTAGCTAAGTCTTTAGTAACCCTTGGCTGATGCAGATTTGAGATAATGCTTTTATTTAAATTCTAGTTCATTAACATATATGGTAAAAAATTGGTTTCAGGTGTAGAATTTAGTGATTGGTCACTCGATGATCACCAGGGCTCATCACAAGTGCCCTCCTTAATACCATCACCCATTTAACCCAATCCCTACCATCCTCCCTCCATCAACCCTCAGTTTGTTCTCTATAGTTAAGAGTCTCTTTGAGTTGACATTTTCTTAACATTTACATCAAGGAGCCTGAGAAGGCTAGAATAGAAAACTCCGGTGTGCTCAGAGTACATAAGCAGGGTCAGAATTCTCCTTAGAAATAATTTTGGTTTTTCTTAAACCCTGACAGATGTACAGTTGATGCTTCAAAGTCCTACACCATCAAGCATGGACACAATAATTTTAACAGAATATTTTTTTTAAAGATGTAGTCAAAGCCCACCGAATTATTAAGAACAAAACAATTACTTAAAAGATTCACCAGGGCACCTGGTGGTGGGATCAGGTCATGATCTCAGGGTCTTGGGATTGAGCCCTGCATGGGACTCTCTGCTCAGCAGGGAGCCTGCTTCCCCCCTTCTCTCTGCCTTCCTCTCTGCCTACTTGTGATCTCTCTCTGTCAAATAAATAAAATCTTTTTAAAAAATAATAAAATCTTTAAAAAAAAAAAGATTCACCAAATGTTTATAACTTCTAGTGACGTACCTTCTTCATATATTCTGCAACATAAAGTAGTTGGTAAATACCTGCTAAGGTAACTGAATGAGGTAATTTGCTGTTTGGGACAATTAGTTTCAATTCAATTAAGACAGTGATGTGACTTTGAGGATGATAGTTCCACAGCCCTTTTCTCTGGTAGTATTTGTGGTCATCAGAGCCCTTTATTTATCAAGGCAATTTCTAGACCATGGTAATGCAATCATATGGTCTGCTTACATAAGAATGCTTATGTCCTTTGACACCACCAAGAGATATTGGACCATTAAGGAGTGACTTACTGCCCTGGAAATACTGATTCCTCTAGAAGACATACCACCAGGCTTTGTGGTATAAACGGGGAGATTCTATATGGGCAAGTATACACAGGGATTGCAATATTGAATTCATAACAGTTTTAAGTGACTCCGCTAAAAATGGAAACTGATGTTCCTGACCAGTTTTGCTTAGTGATGCTAAAGAATATAAGAATGGTCTGTAGTGGAATGGTTTTGTGATCTGACCAGTGTTTTGTAAAAGACTGAACCTGCAAAGCCCAGGTTTGCCATTTATTAACAAGGGAATTTACATGTCATTGTTTGTAACAATAAGATAATGACCAAAAGGCCTGTCGTTTGGGATTAAATCAATTACACTCAACAAACAGTGGATTACTCCACAGCCATTAAGTGGAAAGAATAGAATGGTGTGCCTGATATTGAATGATTACTCAGATATAATTCAAATGAAAAACAGATCAGGGGGCACAACCATATGTATAATACGCATATTTGTGGGGAAAAGGAGCTAAACTGAGAGTATGTACTTTAGAATAAACAATTTTTTGCAAGGAAAGCTGAGATGCTTTTGTGTAGTTGTCTATGGTAGGGGCACTGGGTGATCTAGTATGTGGGGTTTTTTAACATTTGCATAAATGCTCAATAGATCTGATTTAAAGGCCTTTCTCTTTAAAAGAAATTGGTTTTACTGTGAAATAGGTACAAAAGAAAATTTATATAGTGTGTGTAAGGTATAAAGAGTAACTGTGCAACACATACTTTTAGATCCACTACCTGGTTAAGTAACAACATTTCTTTTGAAGCCCCTTATATATTCCTTCCTAATCCCATCTCCTTTCTTTCCCCCCCTTGGAGAAGTGATTGATTACTTTTGCTAATTTTGTTTTTATTCCTTTGCTTCTCATTTTTTTATCACTAAAATTTGTTTCACTAAGTGATGTATTACTTAGTGGTGCTTTATTATAAACTTTTTTGCATAGGGTTATATTATTAAATTCTTCTTTAACACACTTTTTTCACTTAACATGATATTCCTGAAATACATGTGTTGATACATCTGTAGTTCATTCAGACTTACTGCTCTACAGCATGCCATTGTGTGAGTGTAGAGTTGTTCAGTCTACTCTTGAAGGACTTATAGCTGCTGTGCATACTGTTGCATAAGCCTTCTGGTGCTCACGTTATTAGGCCACTTACCTAGAAATAGCATTTGTGAATCACTGGCTAAATACATCTGTGGCTTTCAAGAAAATGCCAATTATTTTAAAAGTTGTTGTAGTAATGTTTGTTTCCATCACCAGTGGGAGTTCCAGTACTTGGTATTGTCAGACTTTTCAGTCTTTGCCAGCTGATATAAAATGGTCTCTTACTATGATTGAGCAGCTTATATTTATTGGTCGCTAATGTTTATTTTCTGTGGATTATATTTGAATAGGTTTTATCCATTTTTATGTTCAGTTGTTTGTCATTCAACTTATTGATATCACTGGAGTTCTTCATATATTCTCATACTAATTACGTAATCTTCAGTCTTACGCATTATGTATTTTCTCCCCGTTTGGGGCTTGGCTTGAAAGAAACGTAAAAAAACGTTTACTTCCATTATTTTAGAACTTTTTTATTATGGGAATTTTCACCATATGTAAGAGTGAAGAGTATAGTATAACTAACCCTTGCATATCCATCGCTGAACTTCAAGAATTACCAACATTTTGCCAATCTTATTTTGTCCATTTCTTGTCCTCCCGAGGTCACAGGCATCATGTCATTTTTCCCATAAATACTTCAGGCTGCATGACTGATTTGATAAGAGAGTCTAAAAAGAAATACACCATGCTATCATCATGTGTAACAAAGTTAATAACTCTTTAACCTTCAACTTTCCCTAATTGTCTTAGAAATGTATTTTTGTAATTGGCTTGTTAGAATCAGGATCCAAATGGGGTCCACATGTGTTTAGCCTTTTAGTCTCTTTTATTTCATAATGTTTGATACTCTTCCTCTGCCAAAAATACTTTGTATGTGTATTATCTTCTGTTTTTATTTGTGCTTTTTTTGTGTGTAAAATTTTTTAAAATATTAACTGAGGTAGTTGAATATATAAATTATTATTTTTATTGGAATTACATTGAATTTGGTGAGAATTTCCTCTTTATAAGATTGAATCTTTTTTAAAGAATATTGAGTCTTCTTATCCATGAACGTGGCACATCTCTCCTATTTAAGGCCTATATCTTACGGTATCTCCCTGTTAAAATTATGACACACCAATGTAGAAGAAAAAGAATCTTACACCTGAAACTAATGCAACATTGTGTGTCAACTATACTTCAATTAAAAAAATAATAAATTTAAAAAAAAATAATAAATTTTTAAAAGAAAAAGAGAACCTTTGCCTCTACCTCACAACATACACAAAAATTAATTTGAGATGGATCATGGACCTCAAGATAAAAGCTAAAACTATAAAACTCCTAGAAGAAAACAGAATATCTTTGTGATGTTGGGGTAGGCAAAGATTTCTTAAGCTACAGAAAACATGAATTATAAAAAGAAAAACATTGATCCACTTATTGAATTGAAAACTTCTGCTCATCAGAAGACATTATTCGGAAAGTAAATTGACAAGCTACAGACAAAGAAGGTACATGTAGTGCATACATATGACAAAGGAAGCAAGCAACCTAATGTGAAAACAGCCAAAAATTTTGAATAGCTACTTCACAAAAGACAGTATCAATAACCAAAGCACAAAGAGTGTTTAATATCATCATTAGTCATCAAGGAAATGCAAATCAAAACCACAGGAATCTACCACTAGGATGGCTAAAGTGAATAAAGAGAAAGACAACAGCAAATGCTGGAAAGAACACAGAACCACTAAACTCTCATTTAATATTGGTGGGAGTATAAAATGCCATCATTATTTGGGGGAAACTGTCAGTTTCCTAAAATGTTAAACATACTGAAATGTTATTCTCAGATACTTATTCAAAAGAAATGAAAACATGTCCACAAAAACCTCATGTAAGGATGTTCCTAGCAGCTTTATTCATAATAGCCTACAAATGGAAACAGCCCATATCTGTCAAGAGGAGAATGGATAAACAAACTTGTATATTCATATAGAGGAATAATATTCCACAAAAAAAGAATCAAACTATTAATACATCAAGTAACATGGATAAACTTTAGGGTGTGTGAAAAAAGCCAGACACAAAAAAATTATGTAATCTATTATTACATTTATATGAAATTGTAGAATAGACAAAACCAAATTGTAGAGTTGACTGGGAAGGGGCACGAGGAAACTTTCTGGGATGATGGAAATTTTCTGAGTCTTCATAGGAGTGGGTTACATGAGTGTAAGCATTTGTAAAAACTGAACGGGTCTTGTCAGAATTCAAGAGTAGTATTTATAAAGATGGAAAGGTAATCCTCACAGGTGTCAGCTGAGATCGGATGTCCAGAACCATATATACCAAATCTGTGCCTCTGATAACCGTACTCTAGCCCAGTGGTTTTCAGCTGGGACCATTTTACCCCTCGGGATACATTTGGCAATGTCCAGAGACATTTTTTTTTCCAGAGACATTTTTGATTGTCGTGACATGAAAGGGTGGGAATATTACTGGCATTTGATGGGTAGATGCATCGGAGGCTGCTAAACATCCTACATCATACGACACCACCCACGACAAAAAATGGTCTGGTCCAAAATATCATTGGTGCCAACTTGGAGAAACCTGTTCTAGACCTGCCCTTGTTACAGAAGCTGTCAGCCTTAGCCAATGAGATGTTGACTATATGTGTAGTCCAAATCAGTTGTAGAAAACTTGGCATTTGCACAGATTACATATTTCTTCCCCAACAGAGCTTAATATCAAATATTTGTAAATACACATAATCTTAAATTTTGAGATAAAATTCCGTGTGTTAAGAGCACTTCCAAAATCAAAATTAAATGTTTTGTTTTGGCTGATTATTAAATTTTTAAGATGAGGTTTGTTCTCAACTTTTTTTCATTAAATATTCAAGCAAATGACCTTGGCTATCTTTCTTTAAATAAAATAAAGAGGTTTTATTATTAGGTCAGAGGAAATAAATGATAGTAATTTGTTTTTCTTCCCTTTACAGAATGACAGGCAGCGAGTTTTTTTCTCGTTTCCCGGAACTCTATCCCTTTCTTCTCCAACAGTTGGAAGCTGTAGCTAATACTGTGGACAGGTAAGAAGAGAATAGGGTGAGACACAGTGAAATCAAGGAAGTGAATTACTTCATTAATCAAGATTTTTTCCCTCCAGGCAACAGTTTTTCATCAACTCCTTCCTTATAACTTAGATGGATTTTTTTTAAGTGCTTTTTTATTACATCCTGTTGCCTGACTCTCTACAGTAGATTTGTACCTGAAAAGTTGTATAAAATCCTGTTTTGTTTTTTGTTTTTGTTTTGTTTTGTATAGAGGTGGAGTGGGGAACGAGAGGGAGAGAGATATATCTTAAAGCAGGCTCCAAGCACAGAGCTAAAATCAAGAGTCAGACACTTAACTGATTGAGCCACCCAGGAACCCCTAATACCCTGTTTTTACGATATTTTTTATATTTTTAAAATCCTGTTTTAGATTGTTTTTTCACATTCTGTTTTCAGGGAACATATTTCAGAAACTAGCTTCTTAGAAACACAGCTTCTGAAAAGCATTTTCTTCCCATGATATTTAAAATCTCTGTGTTTGCATACTGAGTTTGCTGTCACAAACACCAGCCATTTTTTTCTTACTGACCTGTTAAAGTTGACCATTATGAGAGTAAGCAAATAGCTGGTTGGTCTGGAAGAAGCACTGGCATGCTTGACCCTAGAAACAGAAAATAAAGCCGTTCAGAGAGCTTCCCGTCTGATCAGGGCACATAGAAAAGTTTATCACCGCCCTTTCAATCACATCCTGTGCTGATAGTGGAATTTTTAGAACATGTGCTTTTTTATTCTTCTAGCCACATTTGCACTTGATATGAATTTATACTCATTATCTGTCATGGGGGGGTAAAATTAACATCAATGAATTTTACTTCTGTTCATGATACATTCTCTCATATTAGTAATTTGTACAGACAGGCTTTTCTGGCCCCAGTAGGTGACCGTTCAAGCTTTCCTAAGTGCATTTGGCTGTTGAAAGTTTCACATTTCATACTGTGGGACTCCTTTCTGCTGTATGAACAGCTCAAATCAAAACACAGACACGAATTAACAATTAGCTTTGAGAAGAGACTCGTGTGCTGGAGCCCAGTCCGTGCCTTTGCCAGTAGCTCTTCCTTATTTGCGCATTAGGAATATATGAAATGAATGGAGAGGGAGAAAACGAGAAAAGGGGAATGATCTTCCAATCATAGAGCATCTCACTTTATATTCATAATCATTTAATGACAAAAATGTTTGAAGGTAACACTTTGCCTCTTAAATTATAAGTCTTTTACGTGCAATAACTTTTTTTTTTTTTTCAGTGACACAGGAGAACTCAACCGCCATCCAAGCATGTTTCTCTTACTTTTGGTGCTTGGGAGACTCTACCCTTCCCCAATGGATGGCACCTATTCTCCTCTCAGCATGGCGCCTTTCATTCCCTTCATTATGAGGTAGTGTGTGCTTTGGGGAAATAATGGGGTGGGCATGGGGGCGCTATGGGGTATTTTAACTTGTTTCCACTATCATTGGCTTTTTGTTTGTTTGGTTTTTTTTTTTGCTTTGGGAGAGGTGAAAGCAAGGGCCTGGGGTTTGTTGCCATTGTCCCCAACTGGTCTCCAGTGTTTCAGAAGAAAGCTCTTTTACCGTGGGCGCGGAAGCCCATAGCCACTGCTGAAGTCATGTTCCCTTGGCGCTCTGCCTGCTAATGGATGTGTGGTGTTGATAGGAGATGCCTGCTGTTGAAAAACATAGCCTGGGAATTTGCACTGTCCTTGTGTTGAGCCTAGCCAGTCTGAGGCAGGCTTGGTCCTGGCATTATATCCCCTGTCCAAGGGTTGAAGAGGACATTTGCCCTTCTCTCTGGAGGAGTTTGCTAATTCAAGGCCATGCTATGTGGCACAAGTTCCCTTTCTGCTCATCTTCTCTTTCAACCCTGGAGCACCTGAGAAAAAGCCGTGCATACAGATTTTGGAATCAGATGATAATGGGCTTTTGTGCTCTAGAGCCTAAGTGCCACTTCCTCTGTTGCAATTTTTGAGGTATTTGCCAACTTCTGATCAGATCACCTTTTTCACTTTCGATCAAAGTCCTCAATAAATAGACATTTAAGAAGTCTTAAAATTTTCTTATGGAACATTTCAGAAGCCCAGTCATATCATATTAGTTAACTCTTGCCGTCCTGCTCTCATCTTGGTAAAGCAGCATTTTCATTTTTATTTATGTACCAGAAATTGAGATAGACTTAGAGCAGAACGTCAAGATTCGCCAAACTCAAAAGAATGTGTTTGTTATTTATGTGGCGTCCCAGGTTCCACTTCCTGGTTTCACAGAGCTGACTGATGCATTTTAATGTAAAAAACCATTAAACACGAGATGCTGGCATGTGATTGCTGTGGCCATTTGTTTGTGCTGAGCTCTGGCTGGGGCTGTGTTATCTCTGATCACAGAGATGACTCACTCGGATGGGGTTTTTGTTTCCTGATACACAAAGTTACCAGTCTCCTGGATCCGGCATGGGGTGATTCATTTTAGGAATTTGGATTGTAAATTTTACTTTCAGGAGCATTTAAAAATTGTACTTTCACATATAACTGAAAAGAACTAAAAAATGTTTCAGAAGGTTGATGGGGTGGGGAAGGAAAGACACATGCTCAGCACCACAGAAGGACATGCTTTAGAACTTTGTCATCCTGTGTTGAGAACATTCAATCTGTGGAAGCTTATTACTAATCAATCTGTTATGTGTTGCATCCTAGAAACCAGAAATTACTACACTGAAAGTATCCTTCTGGTTATTTAGAGCCTATATATAATCAGAATGCTCGTATTACTAATTATATGCAGAGCCCTCATTATATAACAAAGATTGCATTAATGTAGAAGATTTAAATATTGCCATAAAGCCAGTGTCCTTCGTGTATCGTTTTTGTTTTGTTTTCTTTTTTTTTTTTTTTTAACTCAAAAGGCACAAGGTGTCCATTATACTGTCCTTCCAAGGAAAATGCCTTGGTCAGTAGTTGCTTTCTACCCGAATAAACATTCATAGAATCCCACCAACAGCACAAGTGCCACAATTGATTCCTTAGAGTGTCAGTAGTCTCTGTTTATTATTCTATACCCCAATTCATTTGTGGTATAGAACAGTATTTCTCAAACTTCAAGAGGTAACCCTATCACTTGGGGAATCTCATAAACTTAGATTCATTAGGTCTGGAGTGGGGCCCGAGGGGTCTGCCTTTCAAACAGACTTCCAGGTAATGCTGATCCTGCTGGTCTGTAGATCACACTTTGAGTACCAGGATTAAATTTGGGATTTTAAACATAATCAGAACCCTCCCCACCCCCCAACTGCACAGAGGATTTTAACAAACTAAACAGTAGTAGTGTTGGTCATACTTGGTACTTGGTTAGGCCATTCTAGGGGTTTATAAGAAATAGATTTTGAGGGTGCCTGGGTGGCTCAGTGGGTTAAAGCCTCTGCCTTCCGCTTGGGTCATGGTCCCAGGGTCCTGGGATCGAGCCCCGCGTTGGGCTCTCTGCTCGTCCAAGAGCCTGCTTCCCTTCCTCTCTCTCTGCCTGCCTCTCTGCCTCCTTGTGATCTCTGTCTGTCAAATAAATGGATAAAATCTTTAAAAAAAAAAAAAAGAAATAGATTTTGACCCAGGAATGCAGAGAACAACAAAAAAGTACTCTGAGCAAAGATCTTAGTAGAAAGCACACCAACGTTTTTTGAGCTTTGACTATTTGCCCAACACTGAACCGGCCATCTTGCTTTCAACGACTTGGAGAGGAGGTGTTATCACCCCCACTTTCCTGTTGAGGAAATTGAGGTTCAGAGAGCGAGTCAGTTATAGAGCTAGAATATGAACCCGAGAGCATAGGCCTGTCAAGAATGTTGGGGGAACTCTTTCCATTACACCAAAATAACCAGCTTCCTTTTGTGCAGCCAAGAGCAGTGGCTACACTGAGTAGGCCGGTGGGCCATGATATTGATGCAGTTTGGAGTAAGAAGGAGCCCGTCTCCAGAGTTGGTGGACCCAAGTGCTGTTTTCAGGATGTGGAAGTCATGTCCCCACCAGCTGTGGGATCTGCTCCTGCTTTGCTTTTCCAGTAGTGAGAATGGCTTGATTGGAAGCAGCCATTCTCTTGGGCTCATCTCTGCAGGATCATTGCCTGAGATATCAGGGTTGGTCTGTGACCAGCTATGTAGGAAGGCTGGCTTAACTGACAGCTCTGTGCTACCCTAAAATGTTCACAATCACTCTGGGCAGATGAACCATAAAAGCAGTAAATTTGGTAAAACTGTACACGTTTGATTTACATTACTTGGGAGAAAATCCTTCATGAAGGAAGTGAAGGATTGATCATAAAACCCGTCATTCCAGGCAATATTTGCAGTGCTAGAGATGGTAAAGATTGGGCTGTTTTGAGTTGGGCTAATAGCTGAAAAGATGGAGGTATGCACGAGTGGGTGGGCGGTGCTTTATTTCTGTGACGTTGCCAGTGTTAATTTATGTACTTGGAAGAGTCTAATCAGGCTCTTGGATATTCTGAGTTTAGTTAAATAGAAATTTTTCAGCTGGTGGGGGTAGCACGAGGTTGCTCTGACCGTGCTGACGTGAATTGCACAACCAGAAGATTAAAAGCCCCAGTGACAGCTTTTTATTTCCCTTTGATTTATGTATACTTACCTGCCATTTCCTTCCTCTCTGTAAGATGTTTGTAAGTATTGTTTGTCTTTTTGTTCCTCATCCAGCATTTGGGAGTAGAAACATCTATCTCTATTGATCTACTTTGTTGACTGAAATCTTAGAAGTTCTGATTTGGGTTCTCCAAAGTTAGGCATGTGTGCAGTTGCAGCATCTTGGAACAGAAATGATAATGTTCATCACAGTGTTTTGTTGTCAAGTTTTTTTTAATCCAGTGTGTGTTATGTGCCCAATGCTGTGCTCCGTCCGGATTCATGGCCCTTTACCATACCAGTGTGATGCCTTCAGTTTCAGACCGCTTACCCTTCAGTTCAGATACCACCGAGCAGAGTGACTCATGCTTTAAAAGGGACCCCAGCTGGTTCCCTGAATATACTTTCCTTGTCTAGGGCTTTCTAGAGACCGGAATATCCCTCTACACGTATCTCTGAATTCCCTTTTACAATGGAGTTTCAAGTCTGAATTGAAGAACTACAGAAAACTAGATATGCCCCAAACCTAGGCCACAGCGTGGTGTCTTGGGTAGAACAAAGGTGCTGGGTGTAAGAGACCCAGTTCTGTGTAAGCTCTGCCACTCACTGACTAGCTGTGATTCTTGGACAAGACTCTCTACCCTCTCAGAACCAGCATGGTACCCACGTATGTAAGGAAATCCACTGAGACAAAAGGCTGTTACTGACAGCAGATCTCAGCATTGGATTAATACCTGTGGGGGAAACCCCTCCACTGCCTTTTAACCATTCTTTTGAGTGCTTTTAAAAGGATCTCTCAACTCTCATCCCCAGCCTCACCCGTTTGGGGGCTTATTTTCGTTACAAATGACTTTCAGTACATCTTTCCTCAAATCATTCGTTGTTCACCTTAGAAAACTTTTCAGTGAGATCTGCTCTTGTTTACTCTGAAAAATGTTGAGGTGCTAGTAACACAATTGAATACATGACAGTGGAAATCACCCCTAGGGACCCATGCTGTGGACGCTTCTGTGGTTGAGATATTGAAAAATTCAGCCAGGAATCAAAAAAAATTTTGGAAAATACATGTTTTATACATTTAAAAAACATTTCATGGGACCTTTGGATTGTACCAGTCTTAAAAAGGGAGGAAGGGTAGGAGGTTCGAAAACTCAGGCCTTTTAAGCCTGTGATATTGAGAAATAATATTGGCCCTTGTTTTCTTGTCCCTGATAGTTACACAAATCAAGGATTACCACCTTACTCCTTGCCCAGGTTGTGGAGTAAAGGAACTGGTTTTCCATGGTGTAGAGCTGAGGTTTTTGTAGTAGACGATAGATGGCTTCTCCCTTGTTTGTGATTATAATGCCAGGAACTCCCCTTCAAGGCTGCATGGCCCATTTCTATCTGGTCTGTCTTCCCAGAATCCTTGTAGATAAGTTAGAGGATCGGCTTTGCCTCACAGTGAGATAAACGGGCAGAGAGCGGCTGAAACACTGATGGGAAGGAAGACATGCCCTCCGCCCTTTCTCTTCACTTCAGCTCTGGCTCATCTCTCCCTCCGAAAGGCTGTAGTGTTTGTTACTTTAACCTCTTATCCTTCCACTCATCACTGCGGTATTGTAAATAACTGTAATTTGTAGCTTGGTGCTTATTCTCTCCAAACAAATCTTAGCCTCTTTGCATACAGAAGCCACTCTGGGTTTTTTGGTTGGTTTTTGTTCTTTGGTCCCCTTCTCTGCCTCACCCAGGTTTGGGCACAGAGACTGAGTTATTAACCTAGAAATGAACGTAATTGCAAATTGAGACATTTTGTGTCTTAGCAGATCTGCGTGTCTATGAAGTAGTACGGCCTCCTAGTCCTACACAAGGAGCCACGTTTCATATCCCGCTGGTTATTGGTTAGGTAGAGGAAGCTCATCTGGGTGTTGTGTTTTACTAGCCTTTGAGGAGTCTTGTGTTCCAGTCTGAGCTATGACATTTACTTTTATTTTGACTTCACCTCACTGACCCTCTGTTTCCTTATTGGTCAGATTAAAGTATTGGATATTGTCTGGGTGCCCTCTGGCTTCATGGGCCTGTGAGCTGAGTGCTTCCTGGCCCCTGAACCCTTTTGCCCTGACTGCTATCCAGCAAACTGCTCTGGAGGCCCCCCTCACAGCTACCCTGCTGCCGGCGTTAGCACTGAATTAGAGGCCTGGATTGATAAGGATGGAAGAAAGGGGGGAAGGAGGGAGATGTCATTTTTCTGCTAAAAGACCTAGAACTATCTATATACAAACCTTCCAGATTTTTATGGCAAGAAGAGGAGGGCCCCTGGATGCTTCAGGCTACCACTCTGTATAATGGGGCTAATACTGCTTGCTTAAATACTTAAATATTTACATAAATACTTACATAAATACTTACTTACAAAAAATACTTACATAAAAATACTTACATAAATACTTAAATAGCAGATAAAAGGCCCCTTGGTTTATTTTTTAAGAAAAGTTCTAGAGAGAAGAAGGCGTTGATGATGATAGAAAGAGGGCCGACTTCTTAAACACCTGTTTTGGCTTGTCCCAACCAGTTAACTGGAAGGAAGGCCCTGAAGCCCCATGTAGGGGAGCAGATTTTAAAAAAAAAAAAAAAAAAAAAGGACAACTGTGTTGTCCTGTTGATGAAGGCAAATCCCTGGACCCAGGCAATTTACAGCCTCAGGCACATGTGAGCCTAGAACCATGTCAGTGATTTGGGGGAAATGTGGGATGGCGGGTGTTCTGCTGGGAACTTGCAGAAGGATTTTCCAAAGAGAAGGGAAAAGGCATATTTTACCAGTGACCAAACAACTGTATTGACACTGACTGTTTTAGGCTGGGATCATTCAGTGTATAACTTGCAAAAGTTTGTTGGCTGAGGTCGAGTAAGGATTCCCTAAGAATAAGTCATGCCTGAGTCACCTCCCTGTTTTGATGGGATTACCAGTCTGATAGACAAGGACAATGCCGCTTTAGTCAACATTTGAATTACCTGCTTAAATGAACCCGGGCTAGATGGCATGCTTATCGGGGTTTGCATATAACATAAATATAAGTGGTGATGGAATCAACATTCAAAACAGTCTTTAAGCATGGGAGTGACAAACACAAATTCAGGCTAGTGGGCATTATTTCAGTGTGGCTGGTGAAGGAGGGGATAAAATGGAGAGAGCATAAACTAGGAGATTCAGTTTTATTTGTGATGTGTTCTAAAGCTAGATTCCGGGCAAGTGGTTGATTGTCGTATTATTCTGTATACTCTTTATTATTTGATAGGTCTAACATTGTCTGTGATTTAAAAATAAGGTTCAGAATAGCCTTGGAAGCCTGGATGGATGGGCCAAGATTATCAAGGTGTCTTTTAATAGAGATATGTGTCATATTCTGATTTTCTAGAGAAATATCAAAACTATGTACATACAGGATGAGAGCTGCCTGGCTCCCTAGCAGTTTTTATGAAAAAGGTCTTGGGAAATGGCATTTCCTGGTGAGTCCTGTGGAAGCAGTGTGACACAGTTGCTGTTTCCAGATAGTGAAGACTGTAGACCCGCTCAACTCTGCCGGTCAGGTGAAACCTACATCATTGTGCTGCTTCTGTTATTCTGTGCTGGGCTTCCCATTTTAAGAGGGTCACTGATAAACTAATATTTATCCAGAGGAGATAACCAAGATGAGGAGGAAGCTAAACATCTGGAAACAGTTAGACTGGAAAAGACTTAGAGGCAACATGGTAGTGGTCTTTACATACTTGAGAGGTTGCCATATGGCAGAAGGCACATAATTTCTTTCTTGCACTCCCAAGGGGAAACTGAGAGGTAGATTTCAGATTTTAATATAAAGAAGAGTTTTGTGAAAGTTAGCATGCTCCATCAAGGGACTGGACAGATTTCGGTAACACTGAGCTGCTGGTCATTGAAAGTATTCAAGGAAAACTGATCATGCTGGGCTTTCTGCAGGATGTCTGAGGTTGAGAGAGATGACCAGCAGGGCATCTTTTTGAGATGTCTTATTTTGGAACAGCTGAGCAACCTAGATGTAGATTCCAAATGTGCAGTGAAGGAAATGACAAGCCTGCCTCTGAAACTATAACATGTTATTTGTACATTTTTATTTATGGGCTCCTCTGTCACCCAAAGAAAAGAAGTTGGGGTGCCATTCCTAGCAAGGTCCATAGGGTCACAGTAGTCTGCTCCCATATGGTGCCCTCCAGCAGTTAATTCACTTGAGTTTAGCTTCTAAGTAACTTCTATAATTTCGTTCTGGAGAGTTCTGAAAACATTTTTTTGGCCTATGGGATGTTATGTCTGAAAAGCATTCCTTATTAATTTAATTATCTTTTTTGTGGTTGCTATATTTTTCTCCATTCCAGATGTTGGCTGAAACCACATTTGTTTTCTGACAAGTACAAGGAACATCTGAGTCTTTGAGAAAAGTCAGAGAGATGCTTTTCTGAAATGTGATTAAAATAGATAACTCTTTGTTGTCCAAACTTCCTGAAGGCTCTTCTTTGAACAGAGATGCCTATAGAGAGAACACAGGAGTCCCCGAGCCTAGCCCATGACAAGAAGAGACAACTGAGAATAGGTCTTTGCCGGTGCTGTTAATGTAGGACTTGTTCCCCCACCTGGCCCTCAGAAACATCCAGAACTCCACCCCTCCTGTGGTTACTGCTAAATTCCGTGAGCCTGGGAGATTGGGATTAAAGGTTAGGAATGTCCCGATACCTTCCAGATCTGCCAGCTATGGTTGGATTAAAGAAGGGAACTGCCATCCCATCAGTGTGTGGAAACTCTGACCTCTGGTATTACTAGTGTGACTCTGATACCAGGTCAGGCTTTGGGCAAGATCATCAAGGTGCACATGTTCAGTTCTGCTCAGGGGTTTTCCAGCGGCTCCATTATCCTCTTTGCCCATAAGCCAGACCTGTGCCCACTCCTTCCTTTCATACAGATGTGTAAATGACCCTAGTCATTACCTTCCTTGGGGCTGTTTGTTGTATTAGAGAGACATACATTTTGAAATACAGCAATGAAAGTTGGTCTTGGAGTTTGGGGCCTTCCACAGGGGAGAGATGGGAAGGTTGTTTCCTAATCCTGGTGAAATCAGTTCGGGCAGCTACGTACTCTGTCTCCTTTCTACCATGGCCCTGCCTGCCTAGTGCTTTATGGGAAGCATTGTGCTCACGGCCTTCTGAATTTCTGACTTCTACCCAAGGGTAGCTGAGGTTCAGCATGTGGAATGAAATCATGTTTCCTGCATTGTGTGGCTTTTTTGCAAAGAGAACTGGTATAAAAGGATACTCTGTCATCTGTCACTGATTTTTATCTCTTAGTTCCTAGCGAAGAGCCTGGCCAACTTCATCTCTGGTGCCAGATCTCTTTAAGACCATTTCTAAATATGTTTTTGAGCAAAAGGAATGAGGAATTCACCTCTTACGGAATGCATTGACAAAGCAAGCTAAAAAAACAAAACTTGTACGGACCAGCTTTTCTTCAGTGTTATCTGTTACTTCAGCAGGCCAATTCAGGTCATGTTAGAACAAGTGATTTGATCTGCAAACAGCTTCATTCTTAGGTGAAATTTTTGACAATAATGATAATCCATGGCCTGTTGCTGCCATCCACTCTGAAAGTTAGAATCCAATTAGTTAATAGATTCATGAAGTAGTTGTTAAACATCCATTGCATACCTAGCTAAGTATGCAAAGTGAAGAAAGAAGGTCTTCATCCTTGGAAGAACTTGCAATCTAGCTAGTAAGATAAAACATACTGAATTTTAACCGCCGAATTATGTGACACACTCAGGACCAAGGGCCTATAAATATAAACAAGGGGAAGAGCACCGGGGCTCTTGGAGAAGTTCAGAAAGCTTTCCCAAGTAGCAAGGGGAAAAGAATAAGAGAATTCAGTCTGCTATCTTGAGGACCTTTAGAAATCCCCCATAGTGATTAGCAGCTCATGTAAGATGAGAGAAAAGTCAGGCTGTCTACTCTGTAGACGGTTGGATAAGGACAGTATTTGCTCCAGGTTATACATTTAAGGCTTATGGAAATAATAAAAGTTGTAGGAAAACTATTACAAACATAATAATATTTAAATTTTAAAATATTTTAATGATCTCTTTCCCTAAGGAGATTTTATTCCCTTGGTCTTAATTACTTTATCAAGAATAGAAACCAAGGTGTTCAGCAGGCATTTTTAATACTGAATTGAAGGCTTTGACGGGAGCAAGCCCCAAATGCCAACTGATAGGCAGTCGTCTTATCCTACATAGTGGGGAACATTTTAAGATAAAAAATGTATGTCTTTCTCTTTAGGCAGCAAATGCGAATTAGGGAATAGAGTAGGAAGGCAAAGATGAATTATAGTAGGCTTAAAATGAGGACAGGGGAAAATAATGACCCAGTGTGTTTGGAATATCTTTCCCTGACTGGCACAGCTTTTTTCCTCCCTCTCCTCTGGGCCTTGACCCTTACCGGTCTATTTATAATCTTCTAGTTAAAACAAGCTGCATTAGTCACATCAGCTGCTCAAGATGCATTCACCCTCATATCTGTTTGCTTTTTCCTTCATATTTTATTTTCCTCACTCGCATTGAGCATTGAGAGTCTGGAGTGCCCCTCTTGCCTCCCCTCTATATGAGTTACAGGTATTCCCTTCTTTACCATTTATTCTTGTTCTCTACTTTCTGTTGCGAGAGCTCTTCATCACCAGTTCAACTGTCCCTTAAATATATTTGCTGAGGGCCTACTTTGTGTCGTTGTCCCAACCCAACACCCTTACTTTCATCACTTCCCGTTCACAAGAGAGAATAGAGGCCAAGAGGCCTAGACTCTCCATAGAGGCGCCCACTCTATCTCCTCTATCCATCTCCACTCTATCTCCTTCTGTAGTTTTATAGCCAGACACTTGGAGAAGGTTTTCTGTGTTTACAGGCTCCACTCCTCCTTTCATATTCATTCCTTAAACTATGGCAGCCTGGATGCTTCTTCTACCACCTTACCGTGGCTGCCCCTACAAAGATGCAGTAGAAGTGACCTAGTCCCAGAAGCCACTGGATACTTTTCAGTGCTTATCTTTCTTTATCTTTCTCTGAAATTTGACACTCTTAAAGCACACTCCCTTCGTGGCCCTCTTTCCTCTGTGGCCGACTTCGGCCGTTACCTCTTCCCTCTCTGGTAGGACCCCTTCCTCCTGCTGCCTCCCAGATATTGGTGTGCTTCTTTGCCCTACCCTCTGCTCTCTTCATTTCCACTTTGCATGCACTGTCTGGGGTTGCTCCTCACATACAGTGATGTCCTAGATTTAGAACTTGTCCAGAACCATAGATTCAGTGTTCTGTTGGCCAGCTCCTTCTGCCTGTCCCGTAGACACCTGAAAGTCAGCAATTTCAAAACAAGCCCCCAGGTAATTCCTCTGCACCCTAAGACTTGAACATCCATCTCTTAGGGCCAAGCACAACATCTAACATCACATTCCACCTGGCCAGCTGTAATCATAGGACCTCTTGAAATGTGTTCGAATCAGGACTCAGGGTATCACAAGGGTCCTCCTGATGTCATTGACTGTGTTCATGCGTACTCAGTAACAGAGAAACATTGATTTAAAAAAGTAAATGACTTTAGATATCCCTCCAGTAAATTTGAAACGATTTGCTTTGCTATCCCTCCAGTAACTGAAATGATTTGCTTTTTCTCTCGTATTGATGATCATCAGTTTGAGATAGCAAGTAACAGGTGTTGGTACCTTTCTTTGGCACTGGAAAAGCCAAGGTGCAAAAGGAGTAAGCATCCGGTGTCCACAGTAAAAATGTGATTCGTTAAGGAGTCAGTCTGTAAGGATTGATTTGTGCATTCATTTATGCAACAGATATTTATTACAAACCCCAGTTGTATGCGAACACAGTGGAGCACCAGACAGATAAGGTTTTTGGTATAATGGGGTATCCCTTGTGGTATGCTGCTTCTTGCTCCTTGTCTTTGCTCTTTTTCCATCACATTAGTGATAAATGATAATTATGAGCAAATATTTAACTATGGGCCAGGCACTGTTTTAGGACTTGATACATACTGACTCATTTAATCACCATGACAACACTGTGAGGTCTATAACGTTATACACCCATCCTACAGAAAGGACAGGTTGGGCAGTAGAAAGTTTAGAACCGTGCCATAGGTCAAACTGCTGGGAAGTGATAAGGCTGGGATTTGAACCAGGCAGCCTGGCTCTAGGACCCAGGCTCTTTGCCACTTCCTGGCTACACTAATCCTTAACACCACAGTACGGCTTTCTACTCATCTGTTTGTGATGCTCCATGATAAGCTAGTTCTCAGCATGCCAAAATTAACCTACGATTTTAAAGAACACACATTTGGGGAGGCGCCTGGGTGGCTCAGTGGATTAAAGCCTCTGCTTTCAGCTCAGGTCATGATCTCAGGGTCCTGGGATTGAGCCCCACCTCGGGCTCTCTGCTCCACGGGGAGCCTGCTTCCTCCTCTCTCTCTCTCTGCCTGTCTCTTGTGATCTCTGTCTGTCAAATAAACAAATAAAATCTTTAAAAAAAAAAAAAGAACACACATTTGGACTTTACCGTTTTTTCTTGAGCTCTCCTCCCTCCACCTGTCTTGGGCATTGCCTTGGCAGCGGTCACATTTTCTAATCTGAAATCAGTAGCAAAGGAAGAAAAAGCTCGCAGGTAAGCCCAAGTTGTTGTGACAGGTTGCTGAATAAAACTGGCTCAGCTGAAGTTCTGAGATTCTTGAGAAAGACTGAGAATTTCTTACAAAAGAAATTTTCCTTATAATAGGAAATCATGGGTCATTGCACAGTTGATAGCGTCTTAGCAAAGAGAAGATGTGTCTTGGGGCCCAAGGAGCATAAAGTCTTAATGAGATTATTTGTGGGCTTCTCCTTCTGCATCACTTTTAAACTATTAGAGAGTGTATTTTTCATCTGTCTCTACCATCTTACGTTTCCACGGGCAAAACTTCACAGAACTTCGCAAACCTTCAGAGTTGTTGAAAGAAAAAGAAAAAAATGACAAACATTTATGAAAGACTTTGACACACAGTAGCTTACTTGATCACCCTCTTTTTATCCTCTTAGAAAGAAGACAGAATCTCAAGGCTGTCAGTGCATGTTGAAATTTTTTTAACTTGGCAATGTTTTCTTCTGTGGTCATCCTAAAGCTGTCTGGAAAAACGGCCAGTCTGAATCAGTGAGGTGTTCTGACTATAGCCTATTATAAAATGAAAGTTTCGTTACTCCAAACTGCATATAGTAACTTTGGGGCACTGCTCTGATGAGGGATACCAGTCTCATCTGGCTACTATATAGTAGTTGATAACCCACCGCACAAGGCCACTAAGGTGGGTTGAAATCTGCCCCCCCCCTTATTTTTGCATTCTTCGCCCACACAGTCCCACCTCCCTCCTTCATTAACCAAATACTCCTAGCCAAAACGCTCTGGGAGGCACACCGAGAGCTAGATGTGCCCCTTGGGTTGCTTTTTTTTCTTTTGTAGCAGAGGATTCTTGGCCTGGGATGTTCATGTCCTGGCCACCAGTCCCCAAGAGATGGCCACATGTCTCCTAACTTTAAATGAAAGCTCTCAGTCCCAGAGGTAAACTTTGGCTTGGCCTCAGTCAAAATAGTCATAGAACCAAAATGAGGCGGGCCCACGCAAATGAGATTTTTCTCTTCAGTCCCTACAATGTCCAGAGCATTAACAAAACTATATGTTTGTGTGAAGGGGCTGTTGTGTAAATCAGCATCTCCTTTTTGATTATTGCAACCGTACAGGAAAAGGCCATCTGTTTGGGTAGAAACTATGGAAATATATCTAGGTAGCCAAGGAAAAGCTGAATTGTTGCAGAAGGATGTGTCACACAGACAAGAAAATAATTTACAAAGCAGTGGGTAGAAAATATTTTCGAATGCTAAACAAGTTAGTCCCTTAAGGCTGTCCTTTTGGGTGATGCGTAAGTAATGTGGGTTTGTTTTTTGCTTGACTGTTTATTCTTTTTTTTTTCCCCCAGAAGAATCTTTTTCCTGTAAAGCCAGAGTTTAAGGCTCAGCTTCTTTTCAGCTTGGATGAAATGAAAAGTGAAATTCATTTAATACTAATTATAACCTGCATAAGTCTAGTGAAGAGTAACTTCAGAAATGTAATTCTTGTTTTCTAGCTGAGCTTCAGTGCTATATAATTAGTATAATTCAATCACTTTTTGCCCACTTTTCTTTTCTCTGCATGATTTAAGACATCAGAATTTAATTCATGGCCAGAATAAAAACTGGACTTAGGGAAAACTTGAAAAGGCTAGAGGGGGATTTGCCTCCTGCTGCATGGTTGAACAGGTCCCGAAAGGAGCAGCTTTCGAATGCTGTGTCCTGATAGAATTCCCCGTTGAACAGTGGCCTACAGAGAGGCATCCTAGCACCGTCCCCTTGTCTGCGCTCTGTGAACTGTCACAAGTGCCCTGAATACAACCAAGGGGCCTCCACAGAATTGCTTCACAGCCTGACAGAAGGGCAGCAGTATCACAAGGCAAGCTGTGCTCTGGGATTATAAGCCCAAGGCTGTGGGTCTTGGAACGCACCAGCCACCCTGGCTCAACCCTGGGTAAATATTCCCACTTCTAAGTAGGCTGGGGAATTCAAAGCCCTGCTTTTCCTGAGTCCTTCCACAACCACAGTCCATGACATGTTATGAGGTCTGGGTGGAATGGCCATGTGTGGAGGGCAAATAAGGGAATGCTTTCTACTACTAATTCATCTGAACTCCCTGGCAGCCCCTTTTGCCCTGAGGAATGCGGCCGCTCACAGGGCCCGATTCTGACCCCACTGTAGTCATTCACTCGGACCAGCTTTACTCCTAGGGTGGTTGAAACCTATCTGCAATGATTTCAGAAGTCCTAAGCAGTGCCTTCTACCCACCCAGTTTTCTCATATGCCTTCTCCATTTTGAGTTGAACTTGGAAGTTTCACAGGTAGATTTTCCTTATTTAAGTATATGGTTTCGATCCCTTCTAAAATGGAAATCCCACTGTGAGGCATATTACTTTTAAGTGATTTTCAGTCAGTTATACCACAGCATGATTTAGTTTAAGATTCTTGGGTTTTGACAGGAAGAGAAATGGAAGGCTTGGGTTGAGTGAAGTGTTAGGGATGGGATAAGGCTGGTGGGGAGAGAGGATGCAGAGCTTGGAACAAAGGCAGAAAGCAAGTTGCCACCCTCACACATGTGGCCCAGGTGAGGACTGCAGTGACTTCTTCCCAACCAGGATTTTATTCCTGTGCTTTCAGTGAAAGGGGACATCTTATTATATTTACCTCTCCCTTCTGGCAGGGAAAGACTTAGAGGTTGTTTTGTTTTGTTTTGTTTTGTTTTTTACAGCTTTGACTCTTCTTTATCCCTTCTAGATGTGGTTCCATTTCCTTTCCAAGATGAAAGCTTGTCTTTGTCCCTTCCCAGAATAGTTCCAGGCAGCAGAACACAGTGAATCCTTCCAGATAAAAGACCCTGCTGATAAAATGCCAGATTGTTATCAGAGAAGTGAAGTGAGGGGAGTCAAGGCCCTACCATTAATTACCTAGTTACAGCTCTGTTTATATCCTGTTCATTCGGGGGCATGTTTTCCTTGGACAGTTTCTTGTCTGTGTTCTGAACTGCAGTCTGGTGTTTGCAAAAATCCCAAAGGTCAGGGAATAGCGGGTTCCTTATTTTCCGAAAGGCTTAATGGCAGGGAGGAGAATATCAGAGTTTCTATCTTCCATCTGGAAGGAAATAGACAAATGCTTGGATTCGGTGGTTCATTCTTCACCTCAAGCAGGCAAACCCTAGTGTGTTGAATGAACTCTGACTTTGAATACTTAGCCAAGAGGTTACCTGGAAATAGAATGACATTTACCTCTGAAGCCATGAGTATCAACCAGTGAATGACGGAGTATCTAGACATTGAGACCGGAATCTAAAATGTCCTAAAACTGCGTGGAAAACATACTTAATGCCACTGAACTGCACACTTAAGAATGTGTAAGTTTTATGTTATTTTTATTTTATCACAATAAAAATAAATTGATTAATGATTTAATAATGCTTGCTTCCTGGCAGCTTCATTACTTTAAATACCAAAGGGTCAGGCTGCATGGTCTGCTTTACTTTGAATGGAATTGTTGTTGCATGTAAGGCATTACTGGCCCTTCTAAGAGCGGTGAGGCTGTGAGCCCTGAACACCTCAACAAACACAAGATAAAGAAACTGTTTGGCCGCCATCATCTGGATGTACTGGGAAATCTGGGGACTGGAAGAGCCCTATCTTGAAAATGATTGATTCTAAACCACGACAGCTACTTTCCTTCCACAGATGAAAAAAAGGAGGAGAATAAGGTCTCTTGAAGGCTAGAATAGTAGCATCTCTTGCTCTGATGCTCAAAGAGTGGCGCGGAAATGCTCCACAACCAGAGGGAGGATTAGGTAAGTTAACCTCCTCTTGGTATCTGGCAGCCATTAAGTGGTCCAGCACATGTTTCACCACCAAATTAAACTCACATCTGACCTTGTGCTTTCCTGTTAGGTTCTGTCCTCAGCCCAACCCATTTTTGTTATAAGGCTCTTGACCTGTGACTCAGCCAGTTCTTTCAGCTTTCCTGGTGATGGGGTTCTTTTTGAGGACTGCACCGTTGCCATTTTTTTTTTTCAACTAGACCAAGAAACTTCTTAAGCCCTGCAGACATGTTCCCTGGTTACCTAGCTGCAGTGTGAATTTCAGGGTAGAAAAAAAGAAAGAAATAGGAATATAACCGTATTCTAAATCTGGAACTTTTTTTCTTGTTAACCCAGAAGTCCTAAACTCTAGAACCCTGACTAAAAGATGCTTTTTTCCGTGTGCAAGTGGTGCTTATGCACTTAGGCCTGCCATTCTTTGAAGAAGTTGTGAGATAGTCATCAAGGTTTCAGCAGTACCTTTCTCAGATTTAGTATTTTCCATAGAGAAGGCAAGAAAATATAGGAACCCAAGAAGACGTTAAAGTAAGTTTAAACTTTCTATAAATTTATAGAAGTTAAATTTATAGAAAATTTAAACTTAAATAAAAGCTCATTTTGAGTGAAAGCAGTCAAAATAAGCCCTGACCGTTTCTTATAGGTAAGAAAAATTGGAATTTTTTAAAAAAGTATTCTTTTAGGAAGTGAAAGATTTTGCCAGAAATAGCATGGATGGGGATGCCGGGGTGGCTCAGTTGGTTAAGCGGCTGCCTTCAGCTCAGGTCATGATCCTAGCGTCCTGGGATCGAGTCCCACATCGGGCTCCTTGCTCGGCGGGGAGCCTGCTTCTCTCCCTCTGCCTCCGCTCGCTCTCTCTCTCTCTCTCTCTCTCTGACAAATAAATAAATAAAATCTTAAAAAAAAAAAAAAAAAGAAGTAGCATGGATGGTCAAAACAGTCTGATGTGAAAGACACATCTTGAAAAATCTCCACTTTAAAAAATAAAATTTCTTTGTTTCTTCTTAACTAATGGTTTTGTCAGAATAATCATTTAAAATAATAAGTGAGATGCTTTGAAGTATATAAGGGAGTGGAGAACTTTTCTGTGCCTTATACAAACTGGTGATACAGATTATAAGCTAAACGATGGCAAATTCCACCAGTTTACCCAGGATCCGAATACAGCGAATGTCACCAAAGCCATAGAAATCTACTAATGAAATCATGACAATGAATGGAAGTGATCCAGATTGTTTAATTTTCCTTTGAAATGTACTTATTAGATCTTAGCACCCAAAAGTTAAACAGTATTGAATTTCACACATCGCACTGTATTTTTAATCTTAGGTTGAAGGTTATATCCTTGGCATGATTGAAGAATGACTCATATAATTTGCACTGATTTTTTTTTTCTTCTCTTTTTTTTTTTTTTTTTTGGCTTTTGATGAGACTGAGGCTAAATTCATTAAATTCAAATGGAAATAAATAAATGTCAATAATTTTCTTATTTCTTTTTATAGTCATGTATATGCCTTCTGTAAAGATTCCTTGGAATGCTACTTTTGCTTAAGATGCAATATAAAATATCTCTTGCCACTAAAGCTAGCAGTGGGAATTAGTGATTTTTTTTTTTCCAGAAAAATGTATCAAACTGTGTCACAGCCCAAACCTTCAGTCCCATGTACTTGTTGGAGGATGTGGCCAGAATTCTTTATTGACATGTTCCCCATCTTAAAATACAATCACCATGAAATTAATGTATTAGGCCTCAGTCACAATCCAGGGAAGGACTTAAAGGTAATGTGATTCTCCTTATAATTAGTAACCTAATTAAATGCTGAAGGGCTTCAGTCGTAAGGTAGTGTACCTTGCTTCCAAACAAAGATAACACCACCACTGAAATTGTATAGTTGTAACACTAGTATATTTTTAATTAGAGGTGGGGTGTGTGTGTGTGTGTGTGTGTGTGTGAGATCAATTTTGTTTCATTTTTAAATTCTGCACAGTGGTCTCCGTTGTGAATTCATTTGGACTATATTAAACAACAGTGTAGTAACTTGGCTTCTGTTTTCTCAGTATTTGGCATGATTCAAACTGGGATGAGTTGAAATTTGCCTTTTTGCTATGGAATAAGCAAAAATAAAAGATATTAGGAAGCAGTTTAATCTACTCAAGATGGGGGAAAAATCTGTTTAACCTTAATAACCACATGGAAAATCCTACTGCTAAATGCAGATGTGTTTATTAAAGCTGGCCCAACAAATCTGGCGTGGCTCAGTTGAATGGTTTGAGTTGTCAAGTGTGCGTAAGTGTAACGAAATTGAATTTCTTTTAACATGTGTTACTGCTGTTCAGTCCAATGGTGGCACAAAGCCTCATAGTTGAGGCACACTGGTTTTTGCAACTAGCACAGGCAATCGAGGCAGACAGACCTGACTTCGAATCTCAGCTTGCTCCTTCACTCCTGTTTTGAGCTTGGGCAAGTCACTTAATCTCCCTAAGCCTGTCCTAGAACAGCATGTTGATTTGAAACATTGTCCCAGAAAAAAAAAACCCAAAAAACGGTTTTTGTTTTTTGACTCTTATATGATTAATCGTCAGGATTCCAGTGTTTATTGATTTGATTCTTTAAGAGATCACAAGGAGAAGTTCATTCTAGTCGTAAAAGTTCAAAGGAAATAGCTGCGCCTGTTTGATCTGAGGAAGGGCAGACTTGGGGTGTTGTGTGGGTGGGGCTGGAGGCAGAGAAGGGAAAACCAGCCGGGCTGTCGATAGCATAGCAACTCTTCTAAAGTACGTGAAAGGTTATTCTTTAAACCCAGCCTTATGTAGGTATAATTGGTATAAAATAAAGTGCACGTTTAATGTGTACTATTTGGTAAGTTTATACACCCATAAAACCATCACGCCGACAAGATAGTGAACGTACCCATCACCTATAAAAGTTGCCTTGTGCCTCTTTGTGATCTTCTCCAGCCACCCTGCTCCCATCACCTGGCAACCGCTATTCTGTGTTCTGGAACCATAAATTAATTTGCATTTATGTCGTTTCCATTCATATAAATGGAATCCCCCATTATGCCTTCTATTGTGTCTGCCTTTATCACTCAGCGGTGTTAATTTTGAGAGTCATCCATGTTATTATGTGTATCTGCTCCCTCTTACCACTGAATACTATTTCATCGCACAGATGTACCACAAGTTTTTTACAGACTCACCTCTTGCTGGACATTTGTGCTGTGTCTCGTTTTGACTATTTCAAATAAAGGTGCTAGGAATAGTCATGTACAAGTCTTTGCACTGACATATGTTTTCATTTCTCTAGCATAAACACCTAGGATTGGAATGAGTGGCTTGTGTGGATGGCATATGTTTCACTTTTGATGTCAAATGTTTTCCAAGGTGATTGTACCCTTTTACATTCCCACCAGCAAAGGATGAGCGTTCCAGTTGTTCCATGTCCCAGGCAACTCTTGGTATGCTCAGCCTTTAACTTTTTAGTCTTTCTAGTGAGTGTGTAGTAGTATGTTGTTGTGGTTTTAACTTGAACTGCCCTAATGACCAAGGATGCTGAGCATCTTTACATGTGTTTATTTGCCATCCATGTATTGTCTTTGTTGACATGTAAGTTCAGAATTTGACCCAGTTTCATTTGACCCAGATTCCTATTTCCCTGGCATATAGAATCAGCAAAAAGAAATTGAGTTGCAGCAGGAAGAAGTATAATTATACTTAAATACTTTTTGGCTGTGACACTAACATGGGCATTAGGGCAACCATAGGAGGATGTAAAACTTTCCCTGAAGGCATTTAAAAGTACGGCTGGTGTTTGGATGCTGTAGACTTGCTGATGTATAACTCAGTTTACCTAATTGAGGAAAGAATCTTCCATGGGGTGGGTCTGTTGCTAACATCTCAGTATTCCTTGCTTTTTTCAGACCAAAAATATGCAATTTCTTGGGATTTTTCAAAACTTTCCATGTACTTCATGGTTTTTTTAATATCCATTCTCTCTGATTTTTAGCTCGAAATGATGCTGCAAAACAGAGGAGGGTCATTCGGGGGCATTAATTAGCTTTAGCAAAAACAAATTACAATCTCTGGAGAGTAATCAAATCCAAAGAAATGCTCAAATTTCCCTCATCCAACGGTAGCACAAATCATTGTTTTAGCTGATAGTATTGGGAAGATTCATTTAACTCTTTGTAGAGGCAAAATAATTAGCTAGGTTCTAGAGAAGAGGTTCTACATGATTAAAGGAGTCGAGTGGTTTTAGCCTGCGGAAGGGAAGAGCAAGGGGTGCTTTAATGACAGAATTCCAATACAGCTAATAAAGGGTTTTCCCTTTATTCCCAGTGTCCAAGACACTGGTCCCCCAACTCCAGAGAAGCTCAAACTAGAGAAAATTGGCTCCAAGTATAGAAAGATTGAGTGTGGGTAGTATTAGACATAAAACTTTTATTATTGGCATCAGTATTATTGTGAAATTAAGTAATGGAGCAAGTCAAGAGAGGTCATAAAGATATTTTAAAACAAAAAAGATAGCTCTCTGCCTGAGATGTTGAAATGTCCATTGAATTACAGGATTTGGCTATTGAAGGGGACCTTAGAGGTCACTTACTCTAATCTCCTTTTGCAGGTGAGGCTGTGAAAAGATATTTTGTAATTTGCCTGTGGCCACATTGCTAGATGCTAATATTTTACTCTAAGGATGTTTTAAAAGTAGCCTCACTCCAGAGACACCAAGGGGCCCATGTGAGAGTTTCTAGTTCACAGCAGCTTTCACACCACCAAAATAGTCACTTAGAGCTGATGATCTTGTATATTATTCTTATCCAAGCCAATGTACTGACCTGTGTCTCTTCTTGTCATTAAAAATGGTAAGGATTTCTCTTCTTGGACATTCTGAACTTGTCTCTAAGTGAACGCTGTACCTTCAATGACGGTAGATGATTTGGCCAGAGGTGACCAGTGTCCATCGAGGTCAGCAGAGAACACCACCACAACCTTTGGGGTGCCTGTCCCAGTCTGATATGGGGTTCTTCATTAACTTCTGGTTGATGGCTGTGCTACAAGGACCATAATTTGGTGGATGACTTTGGGTCAGTTATTATGTCCTCCTGGTGATGAATTTGCCTTTCTTAAAGATAATATAGGGGCACCTGGGCGGCTCAGTCAGTTAAGCATCTGCCTTATGTTTCACGTCATGATCCCACAGTCTTGCAATCGAGCCCCATATGGGGCTCCTTGCTCAGCAAGGAGCCTGCTTCTCCCTCTCCCTCTGCCTGCCACTCCCCCTGCTTGGGCTCGCTTGCTCTCTCTGTCAAATAAATAAAAATCTTTTTTTAAAAAAGATCATATATTATAAAGCTTTAGGTTTTGTTTTGAAAAACACTAGTTAGAGCAGCAGGAAACATTCCTAGGCCACCAATTCATTATGTTACAGGGTCTGCAAATATGAGTTCCAGCCATTGGAATTAAGTGGGATAAATTGCTTACAAAGGATTACACATGCATTACCATAACTGAAAGAAATTGGCACAATGCAATTTATTTGATTGTGGTTACATTTCATTGGGTAACTCATCATTCTGTACATGTTCCCACTTAGGCCATCTAGAGCAAAACCTACATATGTTTATACAGTATTATATAGTTATTTTAAAGGGTTTATATGAGTACTAAAAATGTGATAAAATATTCAAAAATACCTAGCATCTTGCCAGACATCCGGCAGACACACAGTCAATGATGCTACCTTCCGTTCTTTTTTCCTTTCTTGAGTTTTAGTCTTGGGTATTGGAATCTTTCAGAAACCCAACAAATTCTTGTCAAAAGGGAAGTTAATAAAACTGTTCACATTTAAAAGTGTTTCTTTAGGAATTATCATCAGTGTATGCTGAGCCCTCACTTGACTCACAGGATGTTTAGATTTTATGAGATTTTAATATCTTTTCAGATACAGTCACCTGAAAAGTCAGGTTCTGTTGGTTTAAGAAAGATTCACTCAGCACCTATGATTTTCTCCGCCAGTCTTGGGCTAGATTGAGGATGCTTGGAATGCCAGAATGAGAAATTTGTATTTAATGTGGCGATAGAGAGCTGTCGTGGGTTCTAAAACATTGGAAAGCTAAAAACAAACTTTTTCAACCAGACCAAGAACATTCCTTTCTGAACCTTCCCCCTAAGTATGTATATTAGAGTTAAAAGAAGGTAAATTCTTTGTGTAGCCCATTGAGTTGCCCACCCAGTTCTGTGTTTGTGAACTGGAAACCACTCATGGTAAATATGGAACCACATGCTGTAAAGTTTAATGGAGTGACTTTCAACTGGAATGGAATTTGCTTCGAGAACTTGGCCTTTGAGCAGTGACTGTTATCCCGCGGAGACCCTGTGTGTTCAGGACTGTTTTCTCTGAGCCACTTAATATCTGCAAGGAAAGAAGCAAGACGAGCTGGAGCCAGGTATTACGTTCAACCCCTTTAGAAATCACTGGCTACCTGAATGGGCTCATCTCTCAGCCTTTTGTGGAGCCAGAGTAGAAACAATGTTAAGGCTTTTGCTATTCCAAGGAATGTGCAGCTCTTTCCCTCTGTCTGCACGAGCTGCCGCCCTTAGTTCCTGCCCCACACACAGCTTATCATACCCGGGAGCCCTGAGGATAGATCCAGACAGCTTTTCCAGCTGTTCACGGGGAGACCAGCAGATCAGTGTGCGGCTTACTGATTCAGGATCCAAGAGAACCCTCACACATGCCCGGGGAGGGAAGACTGTGCCAAAATTTCACACTAAATCTACTGATTATTTGCATTGTTCAGGAAAGTTTTATACTGTTTGTGTTAAATATCTATATTTTTCCCCTCTATAATATTCCATTTTATTTTGGGGAAAGACTGAAAACAATGATTCCGTTTTAATCTCTAGGGCTTCCAAAGTCTTTTTATTTATGTTGCTATAAAGTCTAAGTCTTTTTCATGTTTTTTCCCAGAGTCAGGAAAGAATCATTGTTAAGTGAAGGTACACCACATCTCATTGCTCCAGAGAGTAAAACCCCTTCTTTCCAGCTGTCTAGACCATTTGGTTGGAATCTGAAAAATTCCATTTCAGGTTGAATTCATCAAGGCAAAAAATAATGAAAGAATGAAATGAAATTTCAGATGAAATAAGAATTTTCATACTTCGTCTATATATTTTGATATCAACAAGTAACCAGGGATTCGCATTCAGCAATCAGGCATCCTTTCATTTATTTAAGTCACATTTGTAGTTCCAAATAATTAAGGAGCACCATTCAAAACGCTTTTTGAAGTAAGCACCACACTAGACACCTTCCTCTGCCCTTATTGGAAAATTCCCTCGCTCTATTTCCTAGCACCAAAAGGAATGGTACGGATGCAAGTAGCCATTGTCATTGCACCCCGTGTTTTTGCCACATACATGGCCCAGTGCTGTGCCCAGCTCTTGCAGGGCCTGGATGGGTGTCATTGTGATGGAGGTTAATTTCCAGCTCCTGGCAGCTGCCATTTTCACCACTTGGGGGTTAACAGCATGTCACTGATCAGCCTGTGCAGAGCTTTGGTAACTTGGAGGCCGAATGGAGGTGATCTTCAGAGAACGCCTCTCCCATGGCTTAGCTCTGTGGTTGAGCTATCCCAGGTGGTTACACACTGCCGTTTTCAGATGTTCTCTTGTGTCATTATTGTCAGCATTTCTTCATAAAAACATTTTTTTCAAAAAGGTTCTACCGTGTTGTTTGGAGTCAATTTGCAAAGAGCAGTTACTGCTTTGAGCTGCCCAGCAGATAAACATTTAAACTAAGCATTCTGCCTGCAGATACATATCTGTTTTGTCCAGGAAAGCTGGCAATGTGCAATTTCTAGTTTAGCTACTGTTTAGGCTTATTTCTCTCTCACTGCCCAAACCAAGGATTTTAAAAAATCAAACTTCAAAAGTCCTGAACCCATTATCCTTCCAAGAAACATATTTGAATAAAGAAATCCATGAGCTGTTCAGAGGGCAAGATTACAGTAAACGCAGCTTTTAAGTGCTGGCGGTTTGAGTTGCAGGGAAAGGAACAAGGAAGTTGGGTGGTGGTAGGGCCTTTCATGAACTGAAGATTGGTATAGGAAGGACAAGTAGAGAATATGGCAACCCTGCCGGGCACTGAACTCACCTGAGAATGTGGGAGAAGGGCTTCGGGAATGCTGCATTTACAACAAAAACATACTTATAGTCACAGGACACACCGAAATGTCTGCTTTTTCAAACTCTGGTACAGCTTTTTTTCCCCCCTTAGGGGTTTCTCTCTTTTGTGCACACACACACGTACGTGTTTCCTGAAAGCAAGATTCGAAACTAGGAACTATACCCAATGAAAAGGAAAAAGAACTCTTTGGTGAACAGCATTAGAAACAGGATTGGAATGAAATTTGGGCCCTGGACCTAAAGAATAAAGGCAGTAGGCCTCACATAAACTAGCCAGTTGCCCCAAAGATACTCAATCTTCCATCTGTCTTTTCCAGCTCCGTTGGTGGGGAGAGGGAAGGGTAGCCCTTGGGAGCCCTTGAAGGCTGTTTGGTACAAGCAAGGCTCTGTGTCCTCAGAGAACACTAGAGAGTTTGTGCATGTGGATAAAGCTCTTAAGTTTGAAAGGTATCCACCCGTTCACTTTAATAACAGCTACGCTGACCGATCGCTAACTTGTAGGCATTGCGTCTCCTGTGCTTTATCTCGTTTAGGCTTCACAACAGTGCCGTGAGGTCATTTCTGTTGCCCATTTTAGAGAAGATAAAAATTTAAGAGGTTCACTGACCTGTCCAAGGTCACACACTAGTAGGACCTAGATTTAAACGAAGGTTTTCTGGATTCCAGAATAGGTTCTTAGCTCCTGTCCGATGTGCTGTATTATTCAGAAGTATGAGGCCCTGTTTCTGTTAACTATACTGGAATTTTTTTAAAAAGACCCTGTTTCTGCTCTCCAGATCATTTTGGTTCGGCCAACATGACCCTTGAGGCTGTTGTGGGGAAGGCAGAGGAGGTGTGCCCGCGGGCTCTGATAATCTAAATGTGCCATTGCAGGGACAGGGAATGAGAAAGGAAGTGATTGCTTTCCACCGGAGGAGGTGCAGTAAGATTTTGCAAAAGAAAGTGATACCTGCGCAGAGGGCAGAAGAAGAGGGGTTCCCCAAGTGTAGAGGGTGAAAGGACATTCATTCCAGTGAGAGCGAATTATATGGGCAGAGGTGCTAAGAATGAAACAATGATTGGTTTGACAGAACATATGCAGTTGACCCTTGGACAACTTGGGGGGTTAGGGGCTCTGATCCTCCCACCCCACACCATTGAAAATCTGCGTATTTTGACTCCCGCAAAGTTTAACTGATAGCCTCCTGTTGGCTGAAATCTTTGTCTTGATAACAAAGTTGATTGACCCATGTTTTGTATGTTATATGGATTGTATTCTGTATTCTTACAATAATGCCTAACTTTTTCTTAAAATTTTCAGTATTTCTAGGCTACGTAGTTCCTCTGTGAGTTTTTCAAATTGACACAAATCTCCCCCCAATTTTTTCCCAATGTACTTATTGAAAAAAATCTACATATAACTGGGCCCGAGCCATCCAAGCCCATGTAATGCAAGGGTCAACTTTATAGCAAGATTTTTCTTTTAAAATAGTGTAGGGTTAGGTCTCTGCCTTCTCACCCAGCCTGCAGAGATAACCCACAAGGTAGGGTTATAGGATCAATGGATGACCATTGCCCAACAGCAGATAGGCTTGCTGTATGAGAAACATGCCATGATGGCGGGGCCTTCTTGAGTAAATCTGGTGAAGGACTTGGGAATAAGTCACACACAGCTTCTTTAAACTCTTTAAACTCGACCCAGCTCCCAAGATGCCAACCCCCAGGCATCTAGAGAAGGCGGGTGGCCTTCTTTATCAGCAGGAGAGGTTTCAGGGCTTCTGTTTGGTACAAGGTACCGCTTGACCTGTGGCAAGTGAGGAGAGGACTGGAGCTGGGTCTGGGAATGCAGAGGAACTGGGGGAGCCTTGGTTATGTCAGTAAGGGAGAGTGGAAGGGGCTATTAGCTGGACTGTGAAGTCATTCTGAGACTTCTCGGAAGACTTGCACTCTGATTCTTGTGAAATGAGGCACGCACACAAGGTCAGTGGACCTTGTGAAGTCCTTTCAAAAATACCTCCCTCGCATTGCCTCAGAATGTTCTCTCAGCTATTCTGTCTTGTTATAAGGATTAAATAATGTAATACATGCAAAGATTTTAACATTAAGTCTGGCCCTCTGTAGGTGCTCAGAAAGTGTTAGCTCTTATCAGCATCATCTTCATTGTTGTTGATTCACCTTCGACCAGTTAGAGACTTAATGGCTCCAAAAGCCAGTCACACTTCAGCGTGACTAGGTTGAACTTTTCCAAAACTTCTCCAAGACTGAGGATTTTGAGGCAACTGCATCGTCAGATCTTAGAGCAGATTTTGCTGGGAGCCTGGTTGGCTCAGTCAGTTAAGCGTCTGCTTTTGGCTCAGATCATGATACTAGAGTCTGGGAGCGATCCCTGCTTTGGGCTCCCTGCTCAGCGAGGAGACTGCTTCTCCCTCTCCTCTGCCTGCTGCTTCCCCTGCTTGTCTCCTCTCTCTCTCTGACAAATAAAATCTTTAAAAAGAGAGAGAAAGAGAAAGACTAGATTTTGCATGTAGACCCTAACTGGAATGCGGGATCTGCCACTTGCTAGTTTTATGATCTGAAGTATGTTGGGAAACCTCACTTTCCTCATCTTAAAATAGGGATGATGATAATGACATTGGAGTGAAGATGTAGTGAAGTAAATGAACTAGGGTGTCTAGACTACATAGTCAGCCCCCACACACAGTAGGCATTCAGTAAACCTCAATTCCCTTCCTTGTCTGGACACACAGAAGGGCAGGTTAGGTTCATGTATGGAAAGACACAGGTCAAACCCGAATGTTCTTTCTGCTGGCCCCCATTGCACCCCAGCTGGACCATATCTCCCAGACCACCCACCCTCCTCTCCGCATGTCTCCCCTTAGCTCTTCTTTAACACCCTATGATTACTTCCTGGGGCCCCAAGAAGCATTGGCTGATCGGCCTGGCTTTCCCATTCCCTATAGATTCCCATGGCCTGAGTGTGGCTTTTCTTTCTGATTTCCTGGTACCTATCCCAGCGTGTGCTTGTGCTAGGCACTCAGTAGATGTCTCCATGCCTCCTCTAGGAAGTTCGGGGGAGCAGAGACAGTTTGGGTGATGTCCAGCCACTTACCTGTGAAACCTTCCAAGAAAATTGGAACAGCTTCTGAGGGTAAATAAAAAGAGGGAAACACCTGGATAAAGCTCAGCCACCACTCTGGGAAACAGGGTGAAGCGGGGGGAAAATCTCAGAAGACCTGTTGCCTCCTCAGAACACTACGTTCTAAACTCTTCAGGGTTCTCCGGGCTTCCTGAAGTCCCACAGTGTGTATCATCCGCATGAAGGTCCTTTCTCCCCTCCAGAAAGCCGTTCCAACTCCACCTCCTGCTTAGCTTCTCTGTGCTGCTCACAGCCATGTGTGTGCCTCCGTGGTACTCCTGGTCTATGATTACAGGGTTATCTGTCTGGCTCCCCTCCAGACCAGTGATTTCCTGTGAGCCAGAGTCCTGTTCTCTGTCGCCGTCTCCAAACAGAGCACAGACCTGACAGTCACACTGTGTGCAAAGGAGCGACTGGAGATTCTCGCCTAGGGTCTGGGAAGCCCTGCCCCAAGGGTTTTGGGTGTGTGTCATGAATCCCTGAAATTATATGGGAAATTGTATATGTTTGTAAATCCGTTTCTCTTTTGAGAGAGTCCACAGTGTACATGAGATCCTGAAATGTTTTCATGATCCTGCAAATATTAAAAACAAAACCCCAAAACACACTCATTTAGGGATTTTCTACATACTTGTAAAGCTTGTGTTTTTTTAGCTGGGAGATATCTTTATGCTCCCTGGATTTCCAGGTCCGAGGTACAGCTTGGAATAGCCCACAGGCTCCATCTTGGAGCCATGGATATGGCTCCGGCTTGGGTGCTATTGCTTATGTATGCTGGAGGGTCCACTTCACTCTTCTGAGCTTTGTTGTATGTTTCATCTGTTAATTTAGGTTCATAGTGCCCTCGTGTCCTGCAGGAATATTGCATGATAAAGAATAGGGGTGTGCAGGTGTTTTATAAGCTGCCCAGGCTATATGATTGCAGGATGCGAGCATTACGCAGACAAATGTGTCATTTCTTTTTTTTTTTTTAATTTTTTAAAAAAAGATTTTATTTATTTATTTGACAGAGATCACAAATAGGCAGAGAGGCAGGCGGAGGGTGGGGAAGCAGGCTCCCTGCTGAGCAGAGAGCCCGATGTGGGGCTCCATCCCAGGACCCTGAGATCATGACCTGAGCCAAAGGCAGAGGCTTTAACCCACTGGGCCACCCAGGCGCCCCCCCAAATGTGTCATTCCTCATGGTATGCAGTGCTGAGAGCGCAGTAGGTGCTCAGTAAAGATGAGATTAAAATGAATGTGGAAAGGGTTAATCGGAGTGAAAGGTCTCGAGGTTCAAGTGTCAGCATGGCCTGCACATCCTGTGGAAGGACCTTGTGTTCAGGCTTAGAACACAGCTGGGGCTACTGAGGACATGGTTTTCAAGCAATAGTAAAAAGAGAAATGACCACTGAGATCCCAAATCCATTTGCTTTATTTTCCAGAAGAAACTGAGGCTTAGAGAGACAGAAGCAGTCGTACTTCTTTTCAGAAGGGCTGGAGTGTCCTCTTTACTTTTAATGGAGGCAAAAAAAAAAAAAAAAAAAAAAAAAAGAGAGAGAGAGAGAAAAAGCCCCAAGCCAAAACAAAACTCATTGCCTTATATCATCAGTTTGTTGTCTTTTCTTCTTAAAAATGGTTCAACATTCACACCACCGTCTTAATTCTCTCATTGGAGCCATTTAGAGGCTTGGGATCCTTAGAACATGCTGATGCTGTGCTGGACACAGGCACATTGCACTAGGGAAACTTTGTATCTCCAAAGCATCCTTGGAAATGTTCTCATAGGCATCAGGTGAGAACACTGAGTATCGATTATTGCTACCACTGCTAGCTCAACTGAGACGCAGAGAGGTTACTGTGACTTGTCCAGGTCATAAAACAGTGTCCAAAAGCAGGATGGAGATCCGGGTGTTCTGATTTTCCATCCTTTATAGCCACTAGATTCTCTGTCACTAAAATGCATCTCTGCTTGATTCCGGCACATTTACTGAATCAAACTAGGAGATTCTACCCAAGGGAAAGGTAGATTTTAGCTTCAGATATATTCTGCTCAGGGCTAGAAAGACTGTGTTTGTATCCCCTCACACTCCAGGCCACATAGACCTGGAGAAAAGCTAAATGTCATCAGACCCCTTCCTGCCCCCCAGTAATTGACAAAACAGTAACCTGGAAATGTTTTTTGCTTAGTGTGTGTGTGTTGATTATAATCTATTCTTCCATTTTAACAATGTGCAATGAGAGGAGTTTAAAATTACATTTAATCATCATTTCACAATGAGTGATAATTAAATATTACTTTTAAAGTAAGCTTCTCTTTTTTTCAGTAATTGCATTACTTTTCTAAGGGGAGATTCTGTTTTGCTCTTTAACCTGATTGTGTGCATTTGGAAAGTACCCTAGCACAGGGTATCCGAAAACAGAAAATTCTGGCACTTTTCCCACTTTCCATTCTTTCTCCTGTATGGATGCCAGATCCCTTTGGGAAATCATCATTTGCTAAAGGTCAGGAGCAAAAGGAGGGGCATTCCTTAGTGTACAGTTACTGCTAATTAGAAACTAAACATCTGTAACCATGTCAGAGTTATTTGTATTTGAAAAGAAACATTTATATACAAGAGCCCAGTTCGGTAACATAAAACACGCACTAACACAAAGTGTGTGTGTTGGAGGGGTAGGGGACAGACAGATGGGGAAGCTTCCGACAAACGACTGGGCTGAGTGAGGTCATTTGCTAATTAAATCTCAAAGCATTTTCAGAGTATTTTCTTTTCTCTGTCAAGTGAAGTTTTCTCAGTTTCCACCCCCCCCACCCACCCACCATGAGCCAAAGCAAACATTTCAATGTATTTGCCAATTAAAGATTAAACATTTAATCATTTTAAAGGAAAAATAAGTAGAAAATGGGTGATTTGGCAGAACCTAGTCAAAGACCACTGGGAAATCTCTAGCTACCTACTGTAACATTAGCTCTCAGCATTTTACAGTACCATGTAAGGTGAGCTCTTCCCATCCAGAAAGTGTGTGGTGATTGACTTGTCTCACAGACCTACCCTTGTAGGAGGAAAAAAAATGACACTGCTTGACTTACCACTCCCCATAATGAAATTGTTTGGATCATTCCAAACGGAAATTATATAGAAATTGTGCCCGTTCTTGTATTGTCATACTAAGATAAATGTCAGTGATACTTCTGGGGTATTAGAAACATTTCAGTCATAGGGCTTTGTCCCTCCACATGCTAAACCTACCATGGCCCAGATCTTACCAGTAATTCCTTTTGGAATACTAAGTAATTTTGAAAACAAAGGAAGAGACCGTCTCTTTCTTCCACAGAGTCTACTATCTTCTAATCTTCCCCATCCTTGTCTCTGAGTCTAAGATATTTCTATGAGTTGAGTTACTTTTTAATTGGGTAAAAGATCACGGAGCCTTGCGAGTTCTAGATAAGAACTTATTTAAGCCAAGACCTACCGTATTGGGCCTTCCCCTCAAATAACACTATCTCTGTGAAGGCTCTCAAGTGCACAGTTTCAACAAAATGGTTGTGGGCTCTCAGGTTCTGAGTGTTTACAAAGTCAAGAGGCCCTTAGATGACCTGCCTTTCCAATGACCTCTGTAGAATCTCAAAATACCACTTGTCTCTGACTTTCACTGATTTAAGAACTGGCTTTTATTCAAGCTCTTTGGGTGTGAGTCATCCCAGAGGCCAGGATTCAGTGACTTGAGGGTCCAACTCTTGTTCTCTTGACAATAAGTTCAAGATCATATAGTCTGTCATTTGTGGCACTACCCAGTCTAGCCAGACTCATTTCTCAGGCTGAAGTTCCAGTGTTATTTCGGAGCCTCTGCTTTAGTCAGACCACATCTACCTGTCCCTTGAGCATTTTTACCCTTTCTTTATCTCACTGTTTCTGGCTGAAACAACTTCCTGGTTTCGGCCTTCTTAGAATTATGCTTGCTTTCCTGAGTTCTATCCTTCTCAATACCACAACCTACAGTCTTATCCTCATGTAGCCATAATATGACAATCACTTGCTTATCACCTTCCCAGAACTGTCTTGTGCTTTTGGTCATCTTCTCAAATGTACTGCTCATCTTGCCAACCAGAGTATAGGCTCCCTCACAATGACTGTTTTATTTCTCTTGGCACTTATCGTTTGTTCATTTTGAGGGCCCGAAGAATAGTTGTTTGATTGTTGAGGAGGAAGCTATTTTTGCTACTACCTGTTTTTGAATCATTCCCAGAGCCAATCTGCATTTGTCCCTGTGATAAAACCACAGATATTAATGGTATTTATGTGAAAAGGAAAATCACCTGTAGAGCTAACACTAACCCACACATACAATCATTGGCATAAGGGAAGTATAAAAAGACATTGGGAACTCCTATCTCCTCCAGCTCAGTTGTCGCATCTGGAGCTAGATAGAACATTAGCATATACAAAGGCATGAATGTAGAAATGAGTATTGGATGGTCTTGTGTTTTTGTCTCCCCAGATGTGGTCACTCGCCTGTCTACCGGTCCCGTGAAATGGCAGCTCGTGCCTTGGTCCCGTTTGTTATGGTAGATGAAATCCCTGCTACCATCCGAACTCTGTTGGCCAAACTCCCCAGCTACACTGACCAGTGTTTCCGGCAAAACCATATTCATGGGACACTTCTCCAGGTAAGTACAGTTACTGTGTCGAACAGCACAGGATGAAGTTTGATTTCTCATGTATTGTTAGCAGGTTAAGATTTGATACACAAGCTTTTTTTTTTTTTAAATTAACATATAATGTATTATTAGCCCCAGGGGTACATGTCTGTGAATCACCAGGTTTACACTTCACAGCACTCACCATAGCACATACCTTCCCCAATGTCCATCATCCAAGATACACAAGCTTTTAACTTTATCTGTAGAACTTTTTTCTATTGCTGAAAGAAAAGGTATTTCCTAGGTGTGCTTTTTTTCCCATTACAAACATATAAGTACAGCATCACACTGTGATTCAGTCAGATCGTCTTTTGCAATAAATCCTGTTTCACACAGCAAGCTTTCCCATTTGGACTTACCTCTCTGAACCATTTAGAGTTTTGTCTTTTCCATCAAGTGCCTGCAGAACGTTCTGGGCCACTGCCTGTTCAGGATGAAGCTGTGGGCATTCCTTGAAAGAGAAGTTAGTGCAAGGCACAGAAGGAGAGTTATACACATC